>JAJMAO010000157.1:0-31442 GCA_030572575.1 Scheffersomyces insectosa
TAGAACACGACTGCTTGATTTGATTTGTATGGAGAAGAATTTCGCGCTTGGGAGAGATTCGAGGAAGACTCACGTGCTTGAATTTGGAACCGTTGATTTCCGAGGATAGGAAGCAGTACGGTTGCTTATTCCTTTATAGAGTGAGCTGGTATGATGTCTGCGTAGCTTGTTGCAGCCAAAATAGTGTTCCACGTAGATTACAGATTTGCTGGTGTTTATTCATAGTGTCGGTCTCATATGAGGTACTGTTGAATTATGTAGAGAATTCTGGAGAAATCAGTGATTATTTGCGATAATATTAAAAAATAAAAAATGTGTATTCAACTATATATTCATCTATGTATTCCCGGTCGGTTAACCGTTCAAGGTCTTTTGCAAGTCCTTGGTGTATCTCAAACCTTGAACTGGATTCTCTTTACAGATTTTGTCAAGTGCATCTAAGTCCTCATCAGACAATTCAATGATATTGGAAAAGTTGCTTGCAATCTTCTCCTTGGTAGATCCACTTGGAATTGGTAAGATTTGAGTGACCTCCTTGATACCCCTGAAGTTCTTTCTCTTAGAAATGGCCAAAATCCACGACAATGCTAACGATTCCAAAGAAGTGTTCTTGACATCATGGGCAAAATGGTAGAGCTTCTCAACCACGTTAATGTTGTTTTGGTAGTTCTCAGGGTAGAACTTCTCAAAGTTAAGCTTGATATTTCCAGCTGGAATATCCAGAAGCCAAGTTTCTCTGTGATCATAGGTATAGTCAGTCAAGAATCCTCTGCAGAGTGGAGAGTACGCAATAACTGGAATCTTGTGCTTGGATAACTCTTCCAAGATTCCATTGTCAAGAATATCTTGAGTCATGAGTGATAATTCCAACTCAACACAGGAGATTGGGAAAACTTCGATAGCTTTTCTGATCGATTCGATTCCGACTTCAGAAAGGGAAATACCATCAATTTCGCCACTCTTGACATGGTCAGCAATGTAACCAATAGTTTCCTCGTAAGGTACTCTGTTGTCCACTCTAGTTATTTGGAAAATAAGCTTTGGACGAGCATCCTTGTTTTTTGGGAAGAAGGAAGTAACGTTTGCAATTGCCTTGTCAATCAGCTCCTTGGAACCATCAGGACGTAAAGTTGGTTCTACTGCACCCTTGATGGAGATAATCACTTCACGGTTGTACTCGTCGGAGTTGGAGTCAACGAAAGTCTTCAAGAGTTTCAAGTTAGCATTGTTTGGACCATAAAATTCACCACCATTGAGTAACTTGGTACCGAACTTCTCGTTGGAAGTAACAAACTTAAGCGACTCCACTGATTGCTCAGTAGGGGCAGGGGTAGGAGTCCAAGTCATGGACATTGTTCCAAATCCGAATTTGGAGTTGAGTTCTACTGGTTTCGACATTTTTGTAAGATTAATAGATTTGATTGCTGGGGATGATGATATGAATACAACATAAAACAAAATAGTAACGTAATTGCAAAGCTTTATATACTTTTTGCAACTTCTATCTGTGCATACTAAGAGGATCTCGGAAGGATAGCGGGAGATGCTCTACGGGTTTAACATGAAACGCGGAGGACGCACTTAGTGCCCAAAACGGAAATGGCTCGGGTTGCGAGAAGAGTACATAGACGAAATAACAGTTTCAATTGATATGTGTATGTCCTTGAGCTAATTGCAAACGGGATTAAATGATTTGTAATCCTCGATAGGCTATTACGTGGAACTGCGGTCTCTTGTGGAACAAGATAGGCAACGAGGTCTTTTAGTGGTCACACTAACATGTTCTGGGCTTTACACGTACACATGGAGTACAACACTCCGCCTACACTTATTTCCTTACTAACAATCAACAGCGGATGCTATCTGGATTCTGTTGATCACTTCCGTGTCCGCACTTTCGATTTTACCCGTGTATGTTTCCGTCGTAGCCAATCTCCGGTATTTATCATACGTCTATGTTCTATCCACATTGCTAAGTCTCTTCAAAGCCCTGTTTTTGCACCTATTGAAGTCCAAACCATGCAGGACAGCAGAGCTTATAGTCAAGAGACTAAAACTTAGCAAATCAGTCATAGAATGTAGCTATAACCACTAATACTTACAGGTATAGCCTATCTTTGTCGAGGCCCTTGTGACAATAGGTAATACTGAATTTTGCCTGGTTTTGCTGACAAATGTTTAAAAAGGATCCTCAGCCTAAGGCCTCGGCTAACATCAAGTCTTCTGAAAGGAGAAAGTTATTACAAACCATCTGCAATACTTACAACCTTCCTCTTGAAAAGTTGACCAAGGAGGCAACCACCACTCTTTTGCCTACAAATACGAAGCAGGCCAGTTTTAAGAGCATCCAAGGATTTAGCGGAACTATCTACTATGACGACAATGAGACTCCAACATGGTTCAAGTCTAGAGATTCTCAGGTTTATCCATCAATCTTCACAGTGTGGAAGTGCCCATATGTTGTTCCAGCAATAAAAACACACCCACATGTAATTGGCATATTGGCCGGCGGAGCTGATTTGATGTTGCCTGGAAGTATACCTCCTTTCGATTCTCGCGCCACCAAGGGAACTGTTGTTGGAATTGTAGATAGCGCAAATCCTACGGTGATCAAAGCAATTGGAAGGTGCAAACTCAATCTTCCACAGTTTACCAATGTAGTAGGAAGAACGGGTATTGCTGTCGAAGTATTACACCACATCAATGATGAATTATACAAGTTGAACAAGTACGTGGATATTGATGTTCCGGAAGAACTCGATACCACAGTTCCACTTATTGAGGATGAGGAAACCCAAATTGAAGGAGACCAACAGGAAAGCCAAGCAGACGAATCGCCATCTCCAGAGACAGCGAACGAAGTAGAGACTCCAAAGGACAGCAAAACTGACATACCAGATGCATCTTCTAGAAGCTCGACTCCTTACAACTTTGATGATATAGCCGAGGAAGTGTCTCAGCTCTCAGTAGCAGAAGTGGACAATTTCTATACACGGTCATTGATCCAGACTATCAAGCTCGACGACATTGAATTGCCAATAGTTTCCTCAACTTTCATGTCTACATACATCTATAAAAATTTACCTGTGATAGACTCCAGTTATTCGAATATCAAAAAGACATCATGGAAGAAGACTTCCAAATTTTTGAAAGCAATGGCAAAGCAGAAATTTTTGGAAGTAAAAGGCAAAGACGAGGATTTGACTATCATAAAATTGATGGATAAGAAGAATCCAATAGTCGAGAACTTCGTACCTCATAAAACAATGGGAAAGCTTAACAGTGCTTCTCAGGCTCCTACTCCGTCCAAGAAAGCAAATGAATTGTCTATTATTCCAGTTTACAAGCCAACTAATAAAGCCAGAATGTTCTTCAATAAGTTAGACAAGCCATTCAACAACTATTATACAGCTCATGAGCTCCGCCAGCTAATGGAAGCATATATCAAATTACAAGATCTTATCAATGTGAAGAATCCTAAGACTGTCAAGGTCGACGACAACTTGAAGTCCATAACGAATTTGGGACCAGAGGCAACTCCGAGAGATAAACTATTCAAAGCATTCTTGGCCAATTTCTCACCTCATTATCAGATTAATGAGCCAGGCGAAAATGGAAGAAAGGGAGAAATCAGGAGAGGTGAGCCTCCTAAGATTCGTATCATTACAGAGATGAAAATTGGAAGAAAAATCATTACCAGAGTATCTAACTTCGAAGATTTTTACATTAAGCCACATTTACTCTCAGACGAGTTGAAGGTAAAGTGTTCAGGATCAACAACGATTGGTCCATATCCTCAGAATCCTAAAATCACCGAAGTTGCAGTACAGGGACCCCATGGGAAGTTAATCATAGAACTTTTCAAAGAGAAGGGTGTTCCAATTTCATTTATAGACTTTGAAGACAAAGTCAAGAAACGTAAAAAGTGATACTACAGTATTCAATAGACCGATGTAAATATATTATAATACATATTCTGGAAGCTCCTCTCATGGCATGCAAAAGCAAAAATAAAATGAGTAATAGTAAAACAGTAAGGAAGCAAAAGTAAAAGTGAACACCATATAGTGAATACGGCTTGAAAAAAATATGCAGACCAACTTATTTGTTGGGTTATATGACATGTACATGTCTGAAATTATATGACAATTTCAATGATGTTTTGGAAAGGACCGGCAGTAACGAACGCGGACTTCGTCTGCGGGTTCACATTGAGTCGTTGGGCAGGAATCATGCCAGGGTATATATGTGCGTTTTTGCACTGGCTGATGTTGATGTAATTTAAAGGTGCGGAGCCACTGAGTAATGCGTCTACACCAGCTCTTGTCACTCTAACGCATCCTTTGAGAATCAATTTCTCTAAGTTACGTAAATGCAAGGAAATGGCCACCAACGATGAATCGCTTACAGCAGATCCGCAGAAGGAGAGATCCAATTCACGGATATTAGGACATCCCAAACATAAGACCTCAATCGCAATATCAGAAAGGGCACAGCAGAAATTCAAGTCAAGTATTTCGAGCTTCGTTGCTGAATTGGCAATAGAAATTATAGACTGATCTGTGAGGAAAGTACAATCCTTCAATGATAACTTCTTCAAGTTGGGGAATGACTTATATGTCCAGTGAGCAAATCCTCTATCAGTGATTGCAGTACATCTTGTTAAATCTAAACTCTCAAGTCTTTGACTAGCGTGGTTGGCGATATGTTGCATCACGTTATCAGTAAGGTGTTTGCAATAGCCAACGTTTAAAATCTTTAAATTTTTACAGCCAATTTGTTCGAGGTCGTGGTCGATCTCCGGAAGTTGATCGGGGTGTGCTTGTAATTGTTCATCGCCAAGATTTGTTGTGTCCCATCCAAGTAATCTTTCAACTACAATATCCCTGACTTTTCTGCAGTTTGATAAGTCAATTTCCTCCAAGTATCCCCCAACAGAAGGAACAGTCAAGTCCATGATAGCCATTGCACTTACCTCCCAGTTAGACTTCATTTTCAACACTTTAATTTCTCCGGAGATACCGATTTCATTCACCATGTAACTGAACCCTTCATCAGTTATGTGGAAGCAATTCGAAATGTTGATGTAATTGGGTCTGGTGCCGACAAAGTCGGTAATGGAAATCAAAGCTCTGTCGTCGATGGAAGTGTTCCATGGAGTTAAGTCCAAAGTATTGAACAAATTAGGGGCAACAGATAAAAGTTGTCTCCATCTCCTGCTAATTATTCTCAATTTCATCAACTCGGGGAGAGTCAAGAATTCAAATACCTTTAAAAGAATTCTATCCGGGAGTGGACCATAGTTACTTAAGATTGAAGATCTTCTGCGCCCAGTACCACTAATGCTAGCCAATCTAATACGCTTATTATGAGGCATATACTGAAAAGCGGATTTGTTAGACGAGGACCCACCGAATTGGAAGTTCTGAAAGCTGTTAAGAGAAGGAATACTTGGGTTTGGGGATGGTAAATCCAACGAAAACGATACATTCTCTTCCTGCAATAAGCTGTTGGAGATAGATTTTCTTTTCCTGGCACTCAGATCATCGTAAGAGGTAAACCTAGTGCTAGGAGAAAGCTTCGCAAAATCACTTTTTATATCACTTGCCGAGACGGGAGAAACCGACGGAGAGTGCACTTCTGTGTTTGAAACTGGAGATATAGATCTGGATAACTTTCCAGACATCCCCTTTGGCACTTTGGTGTCACCAAAAGTCCAGTTAGGCGAGAAGAACGTAGAAACTCCAACTCGCTGAATATGAGGGTGTTGTAAAGAAACTTGGGGTGTGTGAGTTGGAGAGAGTCCAGTTGGAGACACTGACCTTTCTATTGGAGAGCTTACTGTTTTTACAACTTCTTCGACGAGAGGAGATACTGTGTTCTCCTGCTCATTGATCAAGTAGTTTATTGAAAGTCTGGTCTTACCGTCATTCTCGCGTTCATCTTCCTTACCATGGATGGAGTTGTTCAACTTGTTTCTTTCTTCGGCCGTCTTTCTCATGTCATCCACGATAAAAGGATATTTCTCGCACAAATTCTCCAAATTGTCGCTCTTCACTACCATCAACTCTACTGTAGAAATAGACCTAATGCTCGCGCTTCTAACGCAATCCAGATTCTTATTGTTCAAGAAAGAGAGGAAAGACATTTCACCGAAGTAACTGCCTGAGCTTAACCGCGCCAAGATATGTTCGACGAACTTGCTCTTATCCCCATCCATATTGTTAGTTGAGTAATCGATGACTTCTACCTCTCCATTAACAATGAAAAAAATGTCTGAGTTGGTGTCGCCTTTATGGATAATGTATTCGAATGCATTGAAATTAATTGGTTCAACTCCAAGTGCCAACTGATGTATAATACTGGAAGGAAGATTGTGGAAAATGGGGAGGTTTTTAATGAAGTCTTGGATTGAAATAGTAGAGTCCACATTTGCGTTGTGGGCGCTACTGCACTTTCCAATAGGAGGACTGCTGCTGTTGGAGTGGTTGTTTGAGTGAGATAATGGAGATGGAGTTGTTACTATAGGAGGTAGGGCAGGACCTGGCATGATTGAAGCTTGTGTTGCCAAAACACTGGCATTAAGACCATTTCTAATGGGAGGCAAGCTTATCGTGCTACCTAATGACGAATCCACTTTGCTGGAGATCAAGTTCGGTAAATCGTATTCGTTTTTCTTCTCTTGCATTGCCAAACGTTCTTGCGCTTCATCTCTGATTCTTCTTTCTATCAAAGGATAGTGTTTGAGCACAGTGTTCAAAGCATCACTGGTTAAGACTCCTACAAGAACTCTAGTTCTAGCCACCACGGTAGCGGTTCTAGGACGGTTGAATAAGATACCGATTTCTCCAAAAAAGCTACCTGCTGCAAGTTCAGCGTAGATAGATTCTCCATCTGTAGATGTTACACTTACTGTACCTTTCAATATCCAATACATGGATTTGGATGGGTCTCCTTTCTTGATAATATATTCCTGTGGATGATATTGCATGAGGGTAAGCTTGGAAGCGACTTTAGTGTGGAATGATTTAGGTGCCTTGTTGAACAAGGGGAAAGTTTGGAGGCGGTTGAAGAAGTCCTGGGGAACATTTCTGGTGTCAGGAGAAGCTTCATTTTCATCATCGTAAGTTATGTTATTGTAGTCGAAAGCGTCGTCTATAGAGTTGTATTTGTATTTGGACTTATTTGCATCTCTGCTGGTGTTTGGTTTGACACCTCCGTTTTCGTTCTCCGTTGCATCTTGGTGTCGTATTCCGTTTGGCAGTTCGGAGTCTATATCGTTGATTTTAGTTGTGTTTTTGTTATTGGGCGAGTCATCAGCGACGGCTGATTCTGATTCTGGGCTTTCTGGCTGTCGTATTGGTGACTTTGATGACAACAGTTGCCTAGAAAATGATAATGAAGATGTTTCTGTCTCCTGCTTGTCCCCATTTGCAGAAGCTGCCGATAGCGGAGACGGGTTGGGCGGAGCAAATTTGGGATTTCGATGTGGATGGTGTGGATGGAGGTTATTATTGTGCTTCATGATGTGGTGTCAGTGTGATTTGGGGTATCTTATGTCGTTGTTGTGTCGGTTAATGAATGTCTTGAAGTGATATTGAGAATTGACGTCGGTGCTGTTTTCGTTGGCTCGAGGACGTCTTTTGTCAGGTAAAAGAAGGCCAAAGTTGCTAGTGATAACGTTCAGAAGCAGTTATAGCGATTTCCTGTCTATCTGTGGTACTTCTATTGGCGTCTATACGTTGTTGTTGTGATGTTCACTGTGGTTGCTTCCAAGTAATAGGGCCCTGAAAATGGATATCCGACAGTTTGCGGTCTTTCTTTTTTTTGTCTGTCCGAAATTATGACACAGCGAGCAAACCGAGATTAAGTTTGGGTGAGGGTCTATGACAGCAGAAGGGACTAAATTCGATGTGGTACGAGTCGAATTGGATGGAAGCTGGCCGTAGAGGGATGAAAGAAAAACGATTGCCTGCAAAAAACCGTGGATTGTCTTTTATCGAGAAATTGTCCTTGTTGGGGGCAGTGACTAAACCTTGTGCCTCTCTACTACAATAGCAGATAGTAGTGATCAATTGTAGTATTTAATAAAAGCGAAAAAATATAGGAGAGCGATTTGCGGATGCGAAGAAGAATAGGATTTCTTTTGAAATGTTCCCTTGGCTTCCTCGTCACAGAGAACCAAAACCTTATCCTTGCTGTTAACGACACACCCAAAAACAAATAAACTTTGTTTTCTGGAGAACTTCCATACGTTTATACTCTTCTCTTGCTTGCACTTTGTACGGGCATCTGAGAATTTCTTTTTTTTTGGGCTAAAATAGAATTCATGTCCTGCCCACAAAATGTTCTTTACATATAGAATCTCACCTAAGGGGTGTTGGGGGGGTGACACACGCCACACGTGATGTAAGTTTCAGAAGCTGGACAACTGTAACACGGCTAGTTTAACCGAAGGATTCGCATGGACGTGAAACGGCCCAGGACTACGACAGTTGTAGGGGTTTTCCAGTGGCCATATTGCCTATATCGGGACCCAGCTTGAGGGGATGATGCGGGCTTGCTGAGGGATGATAATTATTGACGAATGTGTAGTGGGGCATTGTCATTGGCTGCGGACGTTGGGGTAAGGGTCTTGAATATCCGCTTTGCAGTTACGTCACAGATACGCACGCAGTTATTTCACAGTCTTATTGTAGTTCAGGGTAATTGGCATCTTTTGCCAGCTCGGGGCGACGCTCCGCTTGTTTGGGCACACTTTGACCCCGTACGTACTTCAACTAGTGCAGCTATTTTTTGAAATTAAGCTTGAACCCGTCATTTAAAGCCGTACCGTACTGCTGCAGCCGGAGTCCGTTCGATCTATTGCGATCTTGTGCAAAAAGACCCCCTAACCGAGTAATAAAATCTGTCTTAATCGTTCTTGGTGAGACCCCTTTTTGATAAGCGTATAATCAGATATCCTGTATGCATCCTACAATGGCCCATAATTCTGAAACACACTAGACACTTACATCGACTTCTTGAAACATAAACTAAATATACGGCTGGACCGTATCTACGGTAGAGATAAGATACTTTTTTGTGACAAATCGTTGATTCCGCTAGTTGGACCATCGTCCCGGTGATGGACCCGATTCCTGCCATCAATACACAACTCGATATCTACAGACATGAATACACTCATTGTCTCTCTCCATACAAATTAATACTAGTCGTGCGTCCACCGATATCAACATCCAAAATTTTTCAGAAAATTCATTCAACCATACTTAGTTAGGGTATAATGGTAGCACGATACGGAGTTCTATCTTCTAGGTAAGAGAATGTTGAGCAACATAAGTATGAACAGGACGGCCGTTTCCGGTGGATCCAGGTTCATATCGGCAATTCGCCTGTTTTCATCCACCCCAATCGCTTACAAGCCAAAGAATACACAGAACGACGCCAAACGTAAATTAAGAAGAGAACAAGCCGTCAAGCAAAGAAATAAGCAAGCGCCAGAGTCTCACCCTTTGTACTTGACTGTTCCTCAAGCCATGAAGTACTTAAGAGCTGCTGAGGTAGGCCAACCATCAAAGAAGACTACGGTATCTATCTTAATGACCGTTCTTCCAGAAAGAGGTTCCAAGCCATTAGCTGGTTCCGTATATTTCCCAAAGCCAATAAAAGAGAGTCATGCCATGGTTTTCAGTTTACAAGAAGAAGTCGTAGCCAAAGCCAAGGAGTTGGGCGCCACCTATGCCGGTGGTTTGGAACTTATCGAGCAAATCAAGAACGGTGAAGTTAAATTGGACATATTGACCCATGCATTCGCTACACCAGACATTGTCAAGGACTTGCGTGCCATCGCCAGACAAGTAGGACCTAAGGGCTTAATGCCAGCCGCCAAAAAGGGAACTGTCTCTGAGGATGTAGAGGCATTGATGAAAGATAGTGTCGGAGCTTTCCCATTTAAACAAAAAGAACAGCATTTATCTATTCCAGTGGGCAGATGTGATTTCAGTGATGAGGAGATCTTGAAGAACCTCAAAGCTGCATCCGAGGCCATCTACGGCTGCCAGCCTCCTGGAACCAGAAAGCCCAACTTGATCGGCCAAACATGTTTGAGCTCGACCTTGGGTCCATCTGTAGTCATCAACTTCAAGATGTAGCATAGCACAAGCACATAGAACATAGTTAATCTTTCATGTATATACGAACCTGATAGGAGACTTCTTGTAGGTATCAGTAGTGCCAAGTTAAGTACAGAGGAGAATTCAACAATGGATGCAAAACATATCGGCAATTGACAATAGACCTCTCATTCTAATATTTGATCCGTTTTTCGCTCTGTTTTAACAAAACTCACCAAATTGCGATGCTCATCTAAGATTTATGCCATTTTCATTCCTAGACACATTTACTTCAACCATCGCCAACACATCACACTACCGTAAGATCCCACTACCTACAACAGTCACAGCCCTCATAATGTTAGCAGAAATTCACAAACACCAGGCGAAAAAATGTTTCACTTTTCAGCGCGCACAGAACTACGCGTTAACGGTACGTTTATTTACTTATGTTATGTTAGCACTTTATTATTGTTAGCACTGAACATCACTATATTGTTGCTAATAGTACTATATGAATTTATAGTGCGCAGCGTAATAGTATTCATAGTAAATTATATGTTATAGTATTACATTGTGTTGTATAGCAATTGCACTATTTATATTTCAATATTCGCTGTATCCAACGGACCATGCATTCGATATGACCACCCAGTCCACCCTATCTGTAGTTTCCACCAACAAGTTCATGGGTTTTGCCGACGGAAACATCATCCGTTGGTGTCCTACTCTCAACTTGTTGGCAGTGTCTATGAACAAAATGTCAATTTGGGTCTACCGACTCAACGGAGAGAGAATCTACTCCGTCAACAACAAATCGCCCATCACAGCCATCAGCTTCATCCAAAACGGATCGTGCTTCTGTCTTTCAGGAGTCGATGGTCTCATCAAAATCTACGATTCTAACAATGGTAAACTACTCAAGATCTTAGAGAGAACGTTCAACAACATAGCTCTTATCAATTGGAACCACCACGAAATCAAATATGACGGCAAATTCGATAACCTATTCAAGGTTGATATCTTGCGGAACATGCCCAAATTGGACAGCACCGATGAAGCTGTTGCTTCCGAGATTGAACAGATCAATTCCAATGATTTGAACTATTTGGTGATAGTTGATTCCAACAGCATATCGGTGAACTTTAACAACCTCTTGACGGTGAATGACATCCCATTGCCTCACCAAGACGCGAAATTCTTGAAACACCTTGATAATAACGACTTGTTCAATCAGTTCTTCATTATAGAGGTTGAGCATCAGTTGCAATTGGTAGCTTTAAGAAACAAGGTGGCCGGAGACCCAGCCTCAAGGAAGTCATTTGTCGATATAATTCTAAAGTTCTGCAAACTCACTAGCATATTCAATTATATTCAGGCCCAGATATCAGCACTTCAGACAGAGATTAAGCCCTTTTTCCAATTGTTCGATAGATATTTGTCCAATTTAGCAGATTCTTTGGCTGGCGAGAAAGACATAATGAACTTAGAAAACTACTTTTTGGATTTGCTTCTAACAAACTTAATCCCGGTGGAATCAAAGGACTTTTGGTTAAACCAATTCGGTGAAAGAGGCTTCAAGAGACTTAGTAAAATGGGTAATACAACGTATGACAACATGAAGGAGATAATATTTTCCCATTTGATAGCATCTGTTGAGAGACTAATTATTATTCTTAACGATCTCAATGGACAAAGTCAATGGTTTAGCGACTCGGATGGTGAATTCCAGTTTGGCTTGAATGTGGATGTCATACAACAATTGTTGGAGAAGGCCAAGCAGATGTTGAAGGTGCTGTACAAGTTTATCTGGGAGATTAATGAGGAAAAGAACTTGTTCAACAACTTCATCAACTGGATAAAAGTGGAGTTAATAGATAAACTTTCTAAGGAAGATGACATCCAAACTTTCTTAAATCAACAACAGTCTTGTACATTCAAAGAATCGAATATAATAAAGTACCTCAACAGTAGTCTATTTGAGAGTAGAACGTGGAAATTCCTCAATCTTGACTTATCTACTAATGATTATTTAAAGTCATTGAAAGTCAGTGATGTGAACATTTCGAGTCTCATTGATGACTTGAGTGTCTACTTCAATGAATCTTTGTTGACATCTTTCACGGACTTTTTCAAGTCTAGCTTCTACTTTAATGAGAGCGGTACTCCTTTGAATCTTCTGTCTCAAGGTTCAAATTCCACTTTAACGACTTTGAGCAAAGACTTTGGATTAATTTCGAGTCTTGATACCGATAGCACCAAGTTGAAACTCACAAGATTTTCTTATGGGGCCCCAAATGAATTCGTCTCTACTACGATTGAGATGAATACCAATTTCAAGTTGATCAATTTTGATTTCCGAACGAGCCAAGAGCTTGTATTATTGATGAAGAAATCTGAGGTATATGAAGTTGTAGTTGCTAGTATAGAAGGTATTCTTCAAAGCGGTCAACCATCCTTCCAATTTGATCAAATCAAGATTATAGATTCTTTGCACCATAGCGACCTTGCTCTCGCCAACCCGAACGTCCTTGCCCTAAATAAAGAAGCAAGTACCTCCTATGCTTGTATATTAGACTCAAACAGGCAGAACTATATCGTCCTCAATTTAGGGGGCTAACCAAACTAAATCTGAAAATTAGTTAGATATCCAGTCTTGTCATGTATGATAATTCTCACACAACCACTGCTACTGGACCAACTTGGGAACTATAATCATTTCCTAGTATTGCTACGATTTGTTGGTATTCTGTGACTTTTTTTTTTGTGGTTGAGCGGCTGCGAAAATGCAGCAACATTTCATTTCTAGCATATCGAATAACTTGAATTGTGATTATGATTTTTGGTCTGCTACAGAAAGTACTATAAATGAACTAATGCCACCCTCAATTGCTATTTATTCCTGCTATCAATGTACTTTCTTTTGCTTATTGCTAATTTATTTGAAAATTATGACAGTGTCTGACAGTTTTAACTTGACACAAAGTGAAGGCGAGTCTGTAGCCGCCAATGAACAACCAGACATCCTTGAAAAGCACCAAAGCAATGGCTTAGATTCAGAAGAAGATGCTTTCACTAACTCTACCGGAGACAGAAAAACTGGAGAAGGAAAAGAACTGCAGAAATCAAAAAAGAAAAGGGAAAGGAGAAAGAAGAAAAAAGCTTCAAAACAACTTAAGCTTCAACAGCATACTAGTTCTGATCCTTTGAACCATCCTTTAAAAGAATCCACTACTGTCGACCCCGTTACTAGCACTGAAACCATCAACTTCACCGATGGATCTCAGAAGATTTTGTATCCCAGTTACGATGAACGTAACTCTTTGGGCTTTGCATTCCCTCCTTCCAGTGAATATCCCCAAGATAATGAAAGTTGCGTAGAAGGTTCCTCGTCTACCAATATCACTCTCAATTTCAAAAGAGAAGAAAACGGAGATGAAGAGGAAGACGTAGAGGAAACTATCAGACCAATCGAAGATTATTCGAGGGACGAATTATATTTGGAATCATCTCGTATTTTCAATCTTTCTTCCAGCCCTGCACTTCTTGAACTCATTGCAGAAGTCAAGAAAGACAAAGAACTAGTATATGACCTAGAATATCACAGATCGCGTATCAATAATATTAATAAGAGGTCGCCATTAACTTCTATTGGTGAACCTAGGGTTCCTCGATTAGAAAGAGAGAAGAAAATGCATGCTCTTGAAGTGGAAAAGCAAAGGCAAGAAGAGCTAGAGAAGAAACGACAGCAAGCGGAGAAGAAAAAGAAGGAGTTGCAGGAGAGTCAAAGACTTCAGCGGGAAGAGAATGAGAAGCTTGAGTTGGAAAAAAAGAAAAGACTTGACATGGAAAGAAAGAACGACGTTGAATGGGAAGCAAGATGGGAATTGGAATTAGAGAGAATAAGAAAGTTCGACTTGGAAAGGGAAGAGAAACGAAGAGCAGCACAAGAGAGAGTAAAAGAGACTAACTACACAAGTCCCTCTCTGGGCGGAGCAAGGAAGATCAGTAGGTTCTTCCCACAAGAAGGCCAGCAGAATGTCACAAATCCGTACATGTCCATCCAAGAGTTTCAGCATAGCATCAAGTCGAGAGGTGCGTTAAACCCACCACCTACCGAGGTACACATTGGTGCACTGGCTAACTTTGCAAACTCGAGTAACCCAACCGCTGATAGTACTATTTCCTATCAACCGAATGTGAACATTGCCCATACCCATCAACCGATCCCTCCCTTGAATCATAGTACGCTGTTTGGCAACTCTTACACTAGAAGCCGGCCAGTGCCACTAGCATTTGATCCAGAAACATGGGATAAGAAATTGGACGAAATGTCTGACGGCTGTCGTCAAATTGCCGAAAGCTTCGAAACAAATTACTTATTAGGGCAACTAGAGAAGAATCACGACGAAAAAATGAATGGTTCGTGAAGGTAACGTTTCATTTTTTAACTGCTGCTTAGCCCTGCTCTACTATTCCCTCAATGAAATCACTTTATATTTGAATCTCTATGCCAGGTTTATATTTTCTATTTATGCTATTGGATAAGCTGTTAACTTCCGGTAACTGCTTCTATGGGCCCTTTATACTCTTTTAATTGAATGGTATCTAACAATGAAGATTCATTTTCGTAGAAATTTTGCATCCAACTAATCCTAAAATCATTTTCGTCTACTTCGTAGAATTGTTTCATGACATATTCCCTAACTATCTTCCTAATATTGTGGTCGTTAGGAATTAGCTTCTTCTGTCTTAAATAATGCTTAACGACTGGAGCCAAACTTTTGTTTTCGGCCTGGTGTTTCTTGATCATATACTTATAGTAATTCGTGTTAATTGCGTATTCTGGCTTATTGCTGGTACTTGGTCTATGTATCGCAAACTCGTACAAAATCCGGAGGTCGTCTTCCTTTATTGGTCTTAGTTCTTTGAAGAGTTTCCTAATAGTCGCTATTTTCTCTTTGAAGAGCTTTTCTCTAGCTTTTGGATGGATGGGTAGCCCATATTTGTTAGTAGGATATAGCACTTCTAAAACAGGTACTTTCATCCCAAGTATCGCCAGATGTTTGAATATGAATTTGTGAAATATTGCAACATTTGCTACTATATCTATAGAGGTAGTCTCTTCTGCTCTACCATATGATCGTACCATAGCTAGCTTTGGTAAATCGCTATTTTTAGGAACGGAAAGCTCGAAATGTTTCATTACTGAGTGATCTTCGTTCGTTTCGGCTTGCAAGCTTTCCTCGTACGGCTTGAGTTCACTACGAACCTTGGTTATCTCGTGAATTGCATGCACCTGGGGCCAATGTTCTTGGAACTGAAGAAAAGGCATTGTTAGAAATGCATTTTTCCACGGCGGTACTGGTATGGTTGTCTTGAATATGACGTCGAGAAGATCGTGAACACGACTATATTTCTCGTCTACTAGAATGTCATCGAGCAACTTGATGCTATTTTTGTATTTTCGTTTATCAAATCTGGGGTTGTAGGGCCGTACTGTGACGAACTTGTATTTGGTGATTGCCATGAGCCGAGCTATCATGTCTTTAGAGAGAGGAAGCCTATGAATTCGTCGGCAGAACTCTCGATAGTATGGTTTCAAGTTTGACATTATGCTTTTACTGTGATGCCGAGAATAGATTTCATTCGTAAGCGTACCTGAGCGTGCAATAAGAATTATATCGTATAATCTATAACATATCACCATTGTAAGTACTCGCACTGCAGCATCTCTTCGCACTCTCCATACTTAAAGACACTACTGCTGCAACTACTACTAAGACAATTAAGACTACTACTGTTATTACTACTAACAGAAGCTAACAGCGCGCACTCTTACTCTACTGCTGCACGGGTCTCTTACCTCACGCTTCTAACAAACACGTCAATATAAAGGAGCGAGCACTCAGATGAATAATGCGCTGTAGTGATCTGGCTGTAAATAGAGTGAATGTGTGTTCATTTACTGTTCATTGGTACAAGTAATAAGCATTGAGAAAGGTCTCGGTGTGAAATTGACAATCTAAGAAGCACAAAATGGCTTTGGCAGAAACAATCTCACGGAAAGTTCACAAGCTCGGGCTTGTCCCCAAAGCTATCAAGCTTCTTCCTGTCATTTCGCTCTTGTTGGCAGTAGCCAGTGTATCATGGCTCTTGTCGTTACCGCTCGAGGGCAACTACAGAAACACATACATATCCGAAAATGCATTGATGCCATCTCAGGTGACGTCCTATTTCAGAGAAAGTGAATGGAACATCGTACGAGGCTACAGAGGAGAAATAGAGTTTCTCGAGAATACCAGCACTGAACAGAGAAACAAAAAGATGGAGCAATGGCTTAACGACATAGGGTTGGTCACAGCGTACCACCACAATGGGTTTGGCAAAGACACACTCTACGCAATTATGCACGCACCAAGAGGTGACGACACTGAAGCCATGGTATTGACCGTACCATGGGTCACATCAGAAGGAGAGTATAACGTAGGTGCATTGGCTTTGGCCGCTGCTTTGGCCCGTTATTTCAGTAGAATGTCCATCTGGTCCAAGAATATCATATTCGTGTTTCCGGAAGACTCACACGCGGCTCTCAGAAGTTGGGTTGCTGCTTATCACACTTCTTTGGAGAATACGGCGGGATCTATCGAAGCAGCCATCGTGTTAGAGTACGGAAAGAATGGAGACTACTTTGACTACTACGAGATGTTCTACGAGGGCTTAAACGGCCAATTGCCCAATTTGGACTTGTTAAACACTGCCAATCTAATTGGCTATCATGAAGGATTGCATTGCTCTATCCAGGGTACTCCTGGAGACGAACTCACCAAGAACACTTACTTCACAAGGTTGAGAACATTAGTACGCGGAATTGTTGCATTGACTCTCTCGGGTTTGAGACGTAACGTTCCTGGATGTGAATCTTTCTCCGGCTGGCAGATTCAGGCCATTACTATCAGGGCCAAGGGAAATAAGGGACCACACGATGTAACGCAGTTTGGAAGAGTGGTTGACTCTACATTCAGATCAGTAAACAACTTGTTGGAGAAGTTCCACCAGTCATTCTTCTTCTACTTGATGATCTCCTCTAAGAATTTCGTCTCAATTGCCACCTATCTACCATCAGCAGTATTTTTGGCAGTGTCATTTGCACTTAGTTCCCTCGGTTGTTTGCTCAATAGTGGTGTCGAAGCCAGTGAATTTGTAAACAATATAGGAAGATTGTTGACTATTTTCACCCTTATTGAATTAGGTGGGTTCGTGTTATCCTTGGTCCTTCCTTCATTGACTGTCAATACTCCATTGGAGTTCCAGGATGAAATGGTAATTCAAATCTTGCTTGTCTTGTCTGTCTTCTCATTCATCCTCTCGTTATCGCCATTGGTCTTGAAGAAGCAATTGAAATTCTTCAAACTTAATAAGGCTCTCACATTTGGCTTAATCTCGCTTTCATTGTTCTTTATTGCGATGCTCATTACTACTCTTTTAATTGTTCATTTCTCGTTAGCTTTGTTGGTAGGGTTCCTTAGTTTGCCATTGACCTTCATCCAACCCATCATAACTGAGAGTCTCAGAGAGAGAAGTATAAGAGCCTTGAAAGAAGATGAAATTTTGAAGGGATCCAGAAAGGACCCAATTTCACAGGTGGTTTCATTGGGGAAAGTTGACAAGTCAAAAATCAAAGTCAGTTTGCTCTTAATCCTTTCAAGTCCATTCTTCGTTATTTTTTTGGCAGGCAACTACTTCGATCCGGAGAACGGTGTACTGTTGATGAGGGGTTTGTTAACTTCGTGGAGCGAATTGCAGTGCTGGACGTGGTACGTTGTGATCCTCGGGTGGTTCCCAGCCTGGCTCGGCATTGCCTTGAGTTGTGTTTTCGGAGACTTTGAAGTTGACTACTCCGCTGCACTCAATGATTCCAAAAAGGAGATATAGTAGTTAGAATCGCTTATACATAGAAGAGGGGATCTCGGATGCAAAATGAGAGGTACATAAAAAATACGATATACAATAGCACTAGCTCATAGACTTATTTTGTAGTGACTAGCTAAATTGCAAATTGTGGGGATCGGTTGCAGTTGCAAGTTGAGATACAATAGTCTGGGGATCTCAGTGACCCCAGCCGCAGAGCCAGCCGCAAGGCTTTATCGTATCCTGAAGTCGAGCAACAAAACAGGGGATCGATTTGCGAAGTAGGGTGACATCTCCAATTTGAGTGTTTTTTACCTGCCGAGGTAGAAACGACGTTCCGTAAACTTGGTCTTGAGGGCGGTTTTGGTCGCAATGGACTTAACAACCCCAATTGGACTGCCATATAAAGTGTATTCTGTGGAGCGGTCGCTACCTCCCCATGTAATTTTCATTGGTAGAACACAGTACTGAGAAAAAACTGGTTTCTAGTCTCACTAATCGGCAAAACAGTAGGGAAAAATAGCTCAGTCCCCACTCTCGTGGTGGGCAGGAGATGAACATCCCTCCGAGAAATGATTATTTGATGACATAATTAGCTCCTTTCAGCTTCCGAGACGTCAGGGGGGACTTGGGGACTTCGGCGTGGTTCCCCACGCTTGCGCTAATTGGCGCTATGCTCTGTGGAGTTGCATCAAGTGACACAGTGGAGAAGCTTGTGTGAGTGAGCTTTGTACCGACACCTCCTGATCTCTGGCTCGGTGAGGGAAAATTATCCGATGTTTACAGACCGAAGCTAACGAGGATCGGTAAATGGCTAATCAAGCACGGCTAAATGAAGATCATTGTACCGAAGTTGTAAGCCATTCGAGCTTCACACCTGATGGGTAGATTCTTGCCTGGAATCGATTTCGCAACAAACGGTACGGAAGAGGCTTGCGAGAGGTGGTCATCCGTAAACGAAGATCTGGGCTGTCTGTTAATTGAATGGAACTTGAAAGTTCATTCAACTACTGAATGGGCTCAATGCTGTCTAAAAGACAATTGCAATTACTAAAAATTGATAATGTTGCAGGGATCGCAAGAAATGCTCTTGATTCAGGTGATTCTTCAACTTTTGCACCCGTCATTATATTTATCCAACTCTGTTTTTCTGTATTTCGCGTATATTTTGTAAAAAAGACAGAATCAGACTATTTAATTTAGAAGGTCTTGCCAACCGTCTACAAAGCCACTTATGGCATATCTGACCGACTTTCTATATCCCCTACGTCAAATAACCCATCTTCTGGCCCCAAAGCTCTATCTTCGTTCGATTCCAATCTACGAACGTTGCTGAAGGTCTGTTCCTAGCCAAAATGGAACCAACACCCTTATCCGGCAACCGTAAACCACGTACAGTACATCTTATTCGTAAACATACAGACACTAGCAAGCAGCAGGCTGTTCAAGAATAACAACACAGGAACAACCCCGTCCCCAACCGCCAATCCTGACCTCAGCCTATCACACAACAGCATCTTCCACCCCGATTTCAACCTGATGCTCTGCTGCCACCCTGAGCTGCAAAACACCACCTCTGTTCCGTCACCTCAACGCCTGGTATGCATGGGCGCTACCACCCACCGCCCAACCCGCAATCCGCCTCCTTTATGCTCACCTATTTTCGTTCTCTGCCCCTACAATTTGCAGTTTCATACGTGTCTTTTCTGTCGTCTCACATGCGTGCCCTCACCGAATAAACTATCAACAGATCAATGGACAGGATTATTTTACTTGACACAACAACAGTTGCAGAAACAATAATAACAACAAGAATCTTTTGGAGGTATAAATATTATCGCAGGTGGACCTGGCTAGGCGTTAGATATATAACCGGTGAAATCTCTTGAACTTGCTCCATCCACTCTTGCCGCACAGAACCCATCACCCTCTCCGCTAAAATGGCTGCAGCACCCACATACAACTATTCCGTAGACCACAATGCGTCGTCGTCTGCTCTCCGCAAGAGAAAGACCCTCAAGAAGTCGATCAACTTCCTGGCCATGATCGTGGGAGAAAGTGGACTCGGCCGCTCCACCCTCATAAACACCCTCTGCGGCGGTAACTCCATAGTACCTACCCTGCTGACGGCCAACCAGGATCCATTTTCCAAGAAGCTCACTCTCAGACACGAAAATGTTGAGTTGGAGGACAACGAGGGCCACAAGATCCTGTTGAACATCATTGACACTCCAAATTTCGCCAATCTGATCAACTGTGACGACGACTTCAAGGTCGTTGTTGATTTCATAAGACACCAGTACGATGAGGTATTGTTGGAAGAATCGCGTGTTAAACGTAACCCTCGTTTCAAGGACGGAAGAATCCACGTCTTGATCTACATGATCAACCCAACTGGCCACGGTCTCAGCGAGATCGACATTAAGTTCATGTTGCATATCAACAACCTCGTAAACATTATTCCAATTATTGCCAAGGCTGACTCGTTGACGCCCAAGGAATTGGAGTTGAACAAACAGTTGATCCTCGAAGATTTTAACAATTACGGCATCAACTACTACAAATTTAATGAGTACGAGTACGAACAGGATTACATTGATGACGAAATCATAGAGTACAACAAATACTTGAACTCTTTGATTCCTTTCGCCGTCATCGGTGCCAACGAGTACCAAGAGAGCTCCAATGAAGACGAAGACTTAGTCAAGCTCAGAATCCTCAACCCTATACACAGCAAGCCTATCAACGTAGAAAACCCAGATGTCAACGACTTCACCATCTTAAAGAACGTCTTGTTGATTACTCATTTGAACGAATTCAAGGAATTGACACACGACCTTATTTATGAGAACTACAGAACCGAGGCGCTTTCCGGAAAGAAATTCGAATACATCAACAACAAGGATGGTGAGAAAGACAGCAATGGAGATAGCGAGAAGAATGGTGGAGAAGAATCCAACTATTTATTGAAGGAGGAACAGATCAAACTTGAAGAGGAGAGATTGAAGAAGTTCGAAGAGAGAGTACACCAAGAATTGATCAACCAGAGACTCGAGCTCTTGGAGAAGGAGAATGAGTTGAAGGAAATTGAGAAGAGATTGTTAGCAGAGGGAATGAAGTTGGATGAGGACGGAGAAGTTGTCAAGATCGAAGAGTGATCAACCCGAGAAGAATCAATGAGATTCAGATTAATGATTTCGTATTCATAGATTTGGCTCTTTGAATGGTAATGGTTCACGGTTCGTGTTTAATAAGAAATCGCCATTTCAAAGCAGGAGGAATTTGCTAGGTTTGGAAACTCCGTGCAAGAATTTAAAGTAGACGTTAAATTGTTTTATCTGGAAGCTTATTCGATGGATCCTATCTTGTTTAAAACGCAACTGGGATAATATAATAACAAGATTGGTTAGATACCTAACCGATTAGGAGTGTAATTCATTTAATTCATAGCAATATAGAGTTTGTTCGGAAATTTACTGGCACTTAACACTTTAGAGTAACGTAGTTTGTAGTGATAGAACAGTACCATATCTAAGCGGCACACAGTAGTAATTAGTACCACTCCAGTTACCATGCTATTACGAACCATTTTCTTAAATACCTTTTATTTATTTTGGTCTATATCTACACAATTAAGCAGAAACGCTATACTTTGCCACAATCTCGTCAAAGACAGCGTTCTTCTCTTCTAAGTCCTTCAAGAGTGGGTGCTCGGTCTCTACTTCCTTCAACTCAGCCAATAACTTGTCTACGTTGGCACCATCATTCACCAAGTAATCGAAGGTAATCTGGTTGGCAATGAAATCCCCATTTGGCTTCTGGTTCAAAGCTTTGATTTGTGTCAACAACTCCTGTGCTTCTGGGTAATGCTTTAATTGTATGGTCAAGACGAACAAGACGTTCAAAAGCTTGGACTTTCCTTGTGGATCGTCGTCAAAGTCAGTGGATAACAACTCATCGTAGAAGTAGTATGAGTTGCTGATGTTGTCGGACTCACCCTTAATAGCCAACAACCATGATTCCAAGACCTGGTAGATGATATTGTCTCTGGCAGCATCTGGGAAATTCTTGAAACTCAAGAAGATCTTGTTGGCGGCACTGAAGTTACCCTTGATCAAGTGCAATTGGATGAGAATCAAGAATGGCTCTATCTCGTTGTACTTGTTGAGAGTGTTGGTGTTGTCGATGTAGCTGGTCAAGAAGGTGATGGCTTGGTCGATGTCTTTCTCCAATTTAACCAAGTAGATAGTGGTCAAAACGGCCTGCAATTCGTAGCTGGCGGTCTTGATATCGTCGAAGTACGTCGAGTCGTCAGTACCAAACGACTTCAAGTCGTCCCAAGCGCTGAGCAACTGGAAGAGATCTTCATTTCCAGGGAACTGCGATTTGCCATGCTCGATCAACTGCGATGCATCTTCTTCGACGGCAATGGTCGATCTGATTTGGTATTCCAATACCTTCAATTGGCTTTCTGGAGAGAACTGGTCCAACGAGTACGACTTAACCTTGTGGTGTTGGTTAGTGTAGAACTGGTTACGAATGGTGTAAAGCTCACCGGAATCACTGAATGCATCCATGGCTGCGTGGAGTCTGTTACAGTATGCTAATGACAGTGGTTGATAGCAAGATCAATGCAAACTTCACACCTTCTACTAAGAACAATGGTGGTAGAGTTGTTATGAGTTTGAGCGACGTGTCGCACACAGTGAAAAGTGGGTGTAAGTACTGCGGAAAGGATGTTCGTGTGGTTCGTAGTGGTAGATAGAGATTAGTACTGCGGTACGGTGTTATTGCTCTATAGAAGCATATTGGAGTAGTATTACTTTGATGGTATGTACAAGAGTTGTATACTTATGGATGGAATAAGACTATAGGTCGCTACTTGGATCCCTTACGGATCGAGTCCCAAGCAGACTTCGGAGCATTGCTGCTTTCTTCAACTGGTTTGTCTACTCCAGCGTTGTCCTCGAAGCCTATAACCTCGGATTCGATAGAGCCCAAGGAATTCTCTTCCTTTGGAGCTTCTGAAATATCGAACCCATTGGCAATTCTGATCCGGTCCCAGTGAGACAAGCCTTTGCCCTGAATTTGGCCGTTGTCATCGTGTTTTTTGTGTCCCAAACCCAAAGCATCAGAGAAATGGGAACTTCTTTGACTGGGAGGTATTACATGGACCTCATGTTGTTGCTGTCTTGTGAATGTTCTTGGGTCCTTGATTATGAAACTCGAATCCGTGGCTGTCCTCATATAGTATAAATAGAATAATCCAGCTTGGTGGAAGTCCATTGTCTTCCAGACATCGACTTGTTTCGACTCGTCATACCTATCCTGGAATGAATTGAGTTTTTGTTGGAATTGATACTTGCAGACTTGTTGGTTAGTTACCAAAAGAGCAGCTAAACCGACCATGAAGGATAAAAACGGCTTTTGAACAAGCGGAGTGTAAGGACGGAACCCTGGAGCCACCACCAGAGGCGGCTTTATTCCCTTAAGTCTGTAATATAAGGTTGGCATTGCAAACCCCAAGATAGAGGACCCATAGCCATACAAATTGGTTCTCAAAAGTATGGATTTGAGGTCTTCTGAAATAGCCTGACGATCTTCTGGTGTGAGCTTCTGGTCTGCTTCATAGAACTTAACACTAGCACGGAATTGGTCGGCACCGAGTTTTTGGAGCAAAGGATTGTCCGTCGCCGTAGCTGGCGCTGTTGCTGATCCGTCTTGCGGAGTTGACATGATAGGTTAATGAAGAGCTCTAAAGAGAGAGAACAAGAATACAAGGAATCCTCAAAGAAATGCAAAATGAAGTATTGAAGATATAGGATACGTTGAGGCATGGATGTTGTGACGTCGTAGTAAGAAAGCACACCACGATATTGCTTTGCGCGACATTGCAGCCACTGATATACAGTATATTGAATATGCATCTATCTACAATTGTGGAGGAGTTGCAATTACAAGATGGGTTGTATTCTATTCACGATTAGGTATAGTGTACTGGTATTTATAGTTTGATTTATACAAAGGTTCGATCGGTTCAGAAAATCGTTAAACCAACTTGTTGTCTCTTCTCTTCTCGTCCCTTAAGCTGACCAATTGCTTCACAACTTCATCGAAAGAAACCATGGCGTTCTTACCTTGGTCTTCTGGAATGTCTCTGTTTCTGACGTTGACACTCTCACTCTTTTCTTCTTCGTCACCGACAATGAAGATGAAGTTGTACTTGTAGACTTGACCGGTTCTGACCTTCTTTGGCAAGGTGTTACCACTGACATCGACATCGGCGTAGAACTTGTAGTCGTCGTTCAACTTCTTTTGAAGCTTCTGGGCGTATTCGTTGTATTTTGGACCAACTGGTACAATCAAGATTTGTCTTGGTGACAACCAGAATGGCCACTTACCCTTGAAATGCTCAGTCAAGATAGCAGTCATTCTCTCAACAGAACCCAAAATAGCTCTGTGAATCATAACTGGTCTACCGACAGAAACACCCTTTTCATTGGTCTCAGACTTGAATTCCAATTCGAAACGGTTTGGTAACTGGAAATCTAATTGGATAGTGGCACACTGGAACCATCTGTTCAAGGCATCACTGATCATGATATCAATCTTTGGACCATAGAAGGCACCATCTGCTGGGTTTAAGTCCCACTTTCCTTCACCCTGGAACTCGTTCAAAGCCTTCTCCAACATGGCTTCAGCGGCATCCCAGGTAGCGACTTCACCAACAAACTTCTCAGGACGGGTGGACAATTCCATCTTGAACTCGAAACCGAAAGTACCATAGACCTTCTGCAAGAAGTCGAAAGAATCAGCAATTTCCTTACCAATTTGTTCTTGCGTACAGAAGATATGAGCATCGTCTTGTTGGAAACGACGCACTCTGGTTAAACCAGATAAAGCACCGGAGAACTCATTTCTGTGAAGAACACCGAAGTCGGCAACACGCCATGGTAATTCACGGTAAGATCTCTCACGAGACTTGAATAAAAGACAGTGACCTGGACAGTTCATTGGCTTTAAACCGTAAGTCTCCTTCTCGACTTCAAAAGAGAACATGTTCTCCTTGTAGTTACCCCAGTGACCGGATGTTTCCCATAACTTGGAGTTGAACATGTTAGGAGTAATGACTTCGTCGTAACCTCTAACCTTGTACTCGGATCTCATGAACTCAACCAAGGAATTGTATATTCTGGTACCGTGTGGTAACCAGAAAGCAGAACCTGGGGATAATTCGTTGAAGAAGTACAACTCTTGTTCCTTACCAATCTTTCTATGGTCTCTCTCGGCAGCTTCAGCTAAGAATTTCAAGTGTTCGGTCATGAGCTTCTTGTCTGGGAAAGAGATACCGTATACTCTTTGCAAAGAATCGTTTTTAGCATCACCCAAGAAGTAAGATGAGGAGTTCTTCAACACCTTGAAAGCCTTAATACGCCCAGAGTGAGGAATATGTGGACCCACACACAAATCGATCAATGGACCGCATCTGTATACAGTGGTAGAGGTTCCATCTGGAATCTTGTCAGAAATAAATCTAACCTTGTACTTGTTGTAGTGGAACATTTTCAACAAGTCTTCCTTGGTCATTTCCAAACGTTCAAACTTTTGCTTCTCCTTGATGGCTTTAGTGGCTACTTGTTCCAAGTTAGAGAAATCGGCCTGAGAAACAGCGGTTTCACCGTCGTTGATGGACATGTCGTAGAAGAAACCGTCATCGGTTGGTGGACCGTAAGATAAGTGAGAACCATAATGGCATTCACAAGCTTCACCCAAAATATGGGCGGACGAATGCCAGAAGACTGCCTTACCTTCTGGATGTTCGAAATCCAAGAAGTCTAACGAGACGTCTTCTTCCAAAGGTCTAGGTAAATCCCACAATTGCTTTCCGTTGACCTTGGCGATGACTTGTCTTTCGAGGAAAGACTTTCCAATGGAGGTAGCAATGTCAAGTGGCGAGGTTTCGTAGGCTACACCTTCCTTGACAGTACCGTCCTTGAGGGTAATCTTAATGGCTTTACGTTCCTTGTTCTTGATTTCTTCGTCATACTTAGCCTTCAACTCATCGAACAACTTAATACGCTCGTCGATGAACTGAGGTTGGGGGTCCAAGTATAATGGGTTCTTGGAGGTAGCAGCGGCCTTCTTGTCCTTCTTAGGCTTGGCCTGTTTGTTATCGTTGTTCTTCTTAGCATCTTCTGGTTTTGCTGGTTTCTGTTCTTGGGCGGCAGCTTTGTCGTCGACGGCCAATTGAGCCACGGCTTCTGTAACCTCTTCCACGGCCATTGTGTTGGTTTTCTGCAAGTGCTGCTGGTGCTATGTTCACCACTAGATGTGATCAGTCTACGTGTTCACGATGACTGAAATGTTGCAAGACGTCTCAGAAATTCAGAAATTTTTTCTGACTCATGAGGAATTTGTTAGTGCGGAAAGTTACGCATATGGATCTGTGTTTACGCACACATTCTGGAGATCTTTGGATGCAAACAGTGAGACTGCGCTGGGGCAGAGACTGAGACTGAGGTAGAGACTGAAAGGTGAGAAGAGTGAAGCCAACGAGAATGAGAGACATGAGACGCAAAATGAGAGATATCAGAGTACACATAAGAAATATGGGAGACATGAATAGACATGAATAGACAGAACGGTGTGGGACACAAGATATGTGAGAAAGAAGCGATTCTAAGACAGAGTGAGTGAGTAGCCAGTTCTTAGGTGATTCCTTCATTGGAGAATCAATCGCGTGGAGAGGAAAAAAAGATTGGGTGCGAAATTGGTGAGTTTCGTATGGGATAAGTGAGGATAACCTGGTGAACCGGTAAGATACAGCAGGCAGTGTAAAGTAAGATTAAGATAAAATAAGCATTACGGTAAGATATATTAGATAGGATACAATATAGTGTTGCTTATAATATGTTCCCAGATACAAAAGTTGGCACCCAGTTGCTGGAGTTGAGAGCTTTGCTTGACGAAAATGAGTCGCTAATTGCAAAGAAGAGCAGTCGGTTGGAGGATATTAACGAGAGATACGCCAATCAGACCGGGCAATTACAGGAAAATGACTACGATGAGATGTTTGCGGCAGTTAGGGCTCAGTTGGAGTCGCTATTGCTGAAGTTGAAGGGCAGAAATACTACGAATGGAGTACAAAACAATAGAGATGAAAACAATAAACAACTAGGAAATGGAGTCAGCAATCCCAAATTTAGAACCACACCAAACGACAAGCAAGCAGATGACCTGGAATTACCTGAAGAGTACTCAATTTTGGGCTCCGATCACAATAAAGTGACGAGATCCCAACAGCAGTACATCCAGACGCTTCGTAGCCAGCTTGACTCGTCTATTGATATCAAGATACGGCAGAATTTGGACGAGTTGCTCGATTCAGTCAGTGATCTCTCTAGTGTGGTTCCTGCCAGCCCTACTAACGATAGAAATATGAGTAATATTCTTCATCTGGTGAATATGATCATAGATTCATTTGAACAATGACAATGAAGGAGACATTCTAGAGTATATCTCTAGCGACGTGTCCCTAGATACTACATTAACACCATTTTATGACATTTCTATATTAAATAAACGGAGATATATGTACAAGAAGTAAAATTCGTAATCCAGCTGGTACTCATTGTGAAAGAAACAGCATGGTATTGCAAATGCCCAAAGAGCTAATATGTAATTGTGAGTTCCTGATATGCAAAAGCGACGCTTCAATGTTGGCATCAAATGTGCGTTTAGAAGGTCTTTGGAGCCAAAGAGACGATCTTGTTGAATTCCAACTCTCTTAATTCCTTAGCGACAACAGACGAGATTCTGGTTCCCAATGGGTCTCCACTCTTGTTCACTAAGACACATGCATTGTCATCGAATCTGACAACTGAACCATCAGGTCTTCTGAATGGAGACTTGGTTCTGACTACAATAGCACGGCAAATATCCCTTCTTTTCACTCTGTTGTTGGCGGCTTGTCCAGTGATCTCGGCTTGTAATGGTCTTGCCTTTTTCACGACCACTGTGATTTCGTCTCCGACCTTGGCGAAGTTTCTTGGGCCATGGCGTAAGACCTTGATGCACTCCACCACTTGGGCACCGGAGTTATCTATAACGTTCAAGAGAGTCTTCAAGTAGATCATTGTGCTTGTTTCTAACGAATGATTCTTCCTACCTAACCGCCATAGTGAAGTGAAAAGTCTCTAAAATTTTTCGAAGTCGTTTGGTTAGAGTGTGATATGTGCAGGTGCAAACACTCTTTTTCTTATGTATTTCAATACTGCGTCACGGGTTTTCTTTCTCTCTACCTCCTATGGCAGTTAACCTGTTCTAGTAAACGTACTAAGAAGATAGTTGCGACTAATTGTGATGGTGAGTGCTCTCTCAGTTGCAATTCTCTTTTTCCTCCGAGTGGTGGTGAGCTTAAGCTGCGAATGAGTTGAAGTAATTCTTTAGCTAGTTATTCCGTCAAGCATAGTACTTGTTTTGGTAATCTATGGATGTACTGCGCAAGATTGAAAAGCGTGAAATGCCACCGAAGTTACGGTTGCAATGGTTCTAAATCGATGATTGGTTCTTCATCATTAACTGCGTTCAGATCTCATTTTCCGCTGTTGTCCCCATCCAGAAGACCTTTGGGAACTATAGCATCATGGAACGAATCAGATATCATAACGGATCGAAAATCTCGGTTTCAGGCAAGATGTGTGCCAATCTCGAGCCCTGAAGACGTACAAGCAGCCGTAGATCAATTCATGCTGCAACATAAGTCCATAGCAAAGAATGCCAGTCACCCACATATAATAGCATGGAGAACCGCTAGAGTCGAAACTTCCGGCGATGTAGTTGAGGCTAGAAGACCATCTAAGAAGGGCTCTCCTGGAGAGTTGCCGTTGAAGTATTCAAATGTGGAACAAGGGTATAAAGATAACGGAGAAAAAGGTGCCGGCTCCAGGCTTTTGGAGCAAGTGATAGTCCACAACAATCTCTATAACATATTAGTACTAGTTACCAGATGGTACGGAGGAAATCCCATTGGTAGTCTGCGATTCAGACATATCAACAACGCTGGATTGAACAGTCTTCGAAAAGGAGGAATAATACCATGAAAGTAGTGCTCCAACTGTGCATAAGTGCATCAAATGCTCCCGAGTCAATTGAAGCATATCAGAAGACTCAATTGACTCCATATTTGTCCACTTATTCTGCTATGTATAGTCTTACTACACTATCATAAAGGAATGATTCGTATATTCATATCATAATACTGCGGTGTGGGTCTATATCCATATTTCAGATAGCCTCGCTTAGAAGCTTAAGATTTTCACTTTCCATAGTTTCATCTATTTGATTCTTTAGCTGATTACAGATGATTCAGGTGGCTCTCAAGACGATTGCATTCGGTATATGTCTCCTGGGATTGTATGAGACACTTTCAATACCATTGCCACCGCATTTGGTCAAAGGTGGACAGTTCCAATTCCTCACCAATTTGAGTTTGTTAGTGACATGCGTTTACTTGTTCCTAGACTTGGTTAGGGTGAAATCCGGGGTAATGACCTATTATCACCATTTGGTCGCAAATTTGGAGTTCAATGTGACGATAGCCTATTGGACTTTGATCCTAGTTTTTCCCCACATGTTGAATACAGACTCATTTGAAGTATCTTATATCTTGGACCTTAAGATTCATTTTTTGCCCTATGTTATCCTACTTTTTGATAGAAAGGGAGTTATACCGTTTAGACATTCCTTTGCTATGACCGCCGGTTTCATATCCACCTACTTTGCTTACACCGAGTACATAGTGTTCAGTGATGAAGAAGGTGTCACAAGATACCCGTATCCATTTTTGAATGGAATTCTGGCTCCATTTCGGCTTTTATGGGTAGCAGGGTTCATTATCCTCAGCTCGCTGAACTACGTAGTAGAAGTGCTTAAACACAAACTCATATATTGAAACTATAGGTTCTTCTTATCCAACTCCTTATCTATCTTATCATCAATCTTCTCCGTGTAGGTGACTATTAAATCGTACAACTTCCTCATCAAAAGGAACTGAGAGAACGCAGTCACGGCAACCATGCCAAAGACCACCACTCTCTTCTCGTCGGAGTCGACGTCTAAAAATGCATAAGGGTACTTTGCTCCATTTTCTACGTCTATAAGGTACTTGAGCAAGAACCAGTATCCCAGTGTTAATGAAACCATAAGCGCAAGTGCGGTACTAGCCTTAATAGTCCATCTAGGCATGAATACCAAGTAATCCACGAGCAACGAAACAACTGGCATCAAATGGATAGCCAAGTCCGTGGACAACGGAAGATTGAACTTGCTGGGGTCTGAGGTAAGGAATTGGAGAAAGAACACACGAAGGGGCCAGTAGATCATAGCCACGATGGTCTCCAAGGCAAGACCAATGGGATGGATGTTGTTCTTGAGATCGAACAACGTCTGGGAACGGGTCAAATGAGCCACGAAACCAATAAGAAATACAAATAGCGAGTATACGAGTGATAGATTGGTTAAGAACTGCCAGTGGCCAGCTTTGGCCAAATGGTCGGGTAATTCGATGGTCAAGATGTTGGAGTGGATACCGTAAACCCCGATTGCTAGCGAGACGGCGTCTATGGCAAGGATGGTGGGGTTTCCCACCACTCTTCTGGACATGTTGATTGTAGCGAGACGGCGAGCGGTTAAGATTTCACGTATACGGGTAAAGGTGGTAGGGAGGGAGATGCGATGGCCCACGGAGCGGATAGGGGTTCTTTCAGGCCGTTGATATAGAGAGATCATAGAAAGAGAGAAAGAGAGAAAGAGAGAAAGAGAACAAAAGGGAAAGAGAAACAGACCGAGAGATAGAACCAACAGAAGAGAGGAAAAGACAGAACGACAAAAAGAACAAAAGCAACAGAACAGAGCGAACAGTACAGAAAATCTAGAAACGACGAAAAGACTGATCCAAACTAGCAACCAACAGTCCCCACATACATACTTACATACTTACATACATACATATTTAATATACTTACATACAGTTAGTAGGGAGAGCGAAAAATAACATGGTGTGCACTGAGAGAATGAACGAGTGAGACGTCTGTAGTTTGAGCGCTGGTCTCACTAACTGATAACGAATCAACAGTCTAACTATCCGAGATCCACCTCTGTAAATGTCCGAGAAGCACTAAGGAGGGAAAGTAGCAGTACGGGGGAGAGGCACGGTGCTGAGGTGTTGGAGAAATGGACATGTGTACCATCCCGAAGCTGTGGTGTAGCACCACGGTGAGATATAATAAGAGAAGCACAATGCATTCGGAATCGGAATAGAACTGAGGGTATCTTACTTCAACTTCACATTTTAAACAATCACCTCCACTCTCATCTTTAAGATGAGCTGAATGCCCTAAGGTATTTGGCAGAGAG
>JAJMAO010000158.1:0-30859 GCA_030572575.1 Scheffersomyces insectosa
CCCATAATATGAATTTATACACGAATTAATAAACCATCAGTTTGTGCAAACTTTCTCATTTTTTGGCGCCAAGAATTTGTACTCTTCAAGACCTTTCTCTTCAAGGGCAAGCGTATTCATTGGGAACAGTATGGTAGTTTTTAGTAACTAGAAAACGTGAAGTCCAAGAGTCTGTATGCGCCTTAATTTGTATGACTTTAGCGCCAATGCAAATCTATGGTGAACGAATTCTTGTTAAGGGGGGTGCGAATTTTGCCTGGAAAATACTGTAAGTAAATCCAAAGAAGAGGAGGATTTATTATTCCAACGCCTCCATCGTTTAATCACCATCTGATTTTGTGTTATATAACATTCTATTGCACCGATCTAGCATTGTTCAATCATGGATTATTGATATTCATTTCATCTTCCAATAGATATGATGATTTTGATCATGGTAGTCTACGATGAATATTCCATAAAACAGCAGCTATTTGATTGGAAACTGTATTCCTTTATGCCACAACAATTGTTAGATCGGGTTCTGAAGATTAAGGGTCTATCTTTTCAGAGGTAAAGAGCAGGAGTATGCCATAGGTATTATTGTTTAGAATGGGTGATTGTGCTAAATAGTGTTGATGTATTTGTGGAAGTTTGATATTCAAATTCAGTTTACCTCGTCTACATACTTGAGAGCTCATAATCAGCAATCACATGTCCTGATGATCATTGATGGACTGTTTCGGGTGGGTATTCTCTTATCCTATGAATATCCGATCCACGGCTATCTTATCTAACCTCATTTTCCATCTCAACAGATATATAGGGCCTATTTCTAACTGCTTCTATTAATTTCACTATCCGCATTTGCCCTAGTGCACCTACAGGATGTGAAGCTATCGTAGCATTGTGTTGCCGTACTTTCGTTTGACGCAAATAATTTCACGCCCCGTAATCCTTCAACGATTGAGATAGTGTTGAACTGCCAGGAATCTATTGTGGTTGGGGACAATGATTTGAAGTAGTTCATTTCTTACTGATGCCATTCCATTTGTGTTTTCTGTCTTGAGGTAATCCAGATTTTCCGACTTTAATGGACCTGTTGCTTTGATTGTCCCTCTACGACAAGTTAGAGGATATACATGGTTTCTGTCTTCTAGTTAGTTTAGGTTGTATATTCTGATGTGTTAGCATGGATAGATACTCTTAGGACCTCATTATATTTAAGGATATTTAGTTAAGCTGATTTAAAACAAATAGTAAAACTATCTCGGTGGAAACTAAACTATGTAGTTCAATGAATCCTATAAAAATATATACCTATATAGACGGCAGATATCTTTATAGATCCAGACGTCATCGCCCTCATGGCTATTTCTGATATCTCTAATTAATTAAAATTTTCTTTTCACTATTGTTTAAATTTCTATTTCAACATTCCCCCATAACCAAGATGTTCTTGTGTTTCGATTTACACATACCAGCAGCAACTCTAAGTGTGAAGATTGGCTTGGGGACAGCCTTAGTGAAGATGTCAGCAATAGTGGTAACGGATGTCGATGTGTTTTGTCCTTTGGTGGAATTCTGGATGTTCAGCTATTAATACACGAGGTGTTGTCTTCGTTGACAGTGGTGTAGTGGTAATGGTACTCTCACTTCCTTAAATAAAGTGATTAACTAAAGCACTTCCTCTACTACTTCAGCCATAGTAAGAAATTCTGCTTCTGTAGTTGATAAGGCAACAGCGGGTTTGCCTTTTTGATTTCCAAGAGATCAATCCTCCTCCATACTTTACTGCGTAGCCGGTGATAGATTTTCCGTCATCAGAGGAGGATCCTCAATCTGAGTCCACGAATACTTCTAATTTTGGAACTTTGGAATAAGTTTGACCAATTACCTTTGTACCCTTAAGATAGCGCAAGACATGTTTGGCAGCAGTGAGGTGAATCTCCTTTGGTGAATTGAAGTACCTACTCAAGATACCCACAGTGAAGGAGATATCAGCTCTAATAGTGCTGCATGCATAAAGTAGCTTGCCAACAATCGAGCGGTAAAGAGTGGCATCACAGTCTTCAAAATTCTCATTATACCAGGAACGGCTGGGGTTGAGACTGGGTTGCAATTCTGCATTTCAAATTCACCAAGGATTCTGCATATATAGTCCTCGAGGGTTGCATTAATTTCCTTATTGGATTGCCTAATATTGATGCCCAAAAACTTCTTAGCAAGTCCAAGATCTTTCATTTTGAACATCTTGCTAAATTGGCGTTTAAGGTCCAATATTTTTCTTTGGTTATTACCAGCAATTAATAGATCGTCTACGTAGAGACCCACTAAAATTTCTTTGCGTTTGTAGATTCCATAATCAGCTTGGGATCTAGAGAAACCGAAGAAAACTTTAGGGAAATCATTTATGGTGTCATTCCAGATTAAGGGTGCTTGTTTTAATCCATAAATGGATTTGTTCAACTTACACACATGGCCAAGGCGTTTACTGTCCTGGTATCCAGTTGGTTGTCTCATATAGATGGGGAGGTCAATTTCTCCGTTAAGAAAAGCTGTGGTAACATACTTCCATTTCATCAACTGCCGACCAGGCGAGAAGAGTTTTAACACTTTCACTTCTTACGACTGGGGCAATTGTTTCAAGATAGTAGTCTACTCCATGCTTCTGTCTGAAACCTTGCAGAGTTTCAGGCTTAGCTTGCCTTGTATAAATGAACTTAAACTTTGTGTAGTCATCGACTAACACACGAAAATAGCGATCAGTGCCCTCTTTCGAAGCTCCATGAGGTCCTGAAAGATCAACATGCAAGAGTTGAAGAGGGGCAGTAGATGGTGGACCCGTGGAAACTTTAGGGCTGTGTTGGGTACTTTTCCTAAGAAGCTTTCACCCGGGTGACTGGAGGAGATTCCACCTAATTCTTGGATCTCCTCTTGGTCGTAGTGCTGAAGGAGAAGCTTTCTCTTTACAGCAGGGGCAGCATGCCCAAGACGGGAGTGCAATACCGAAAACGGATACCCCTGCTTAACAGGAGTAGAGTTGAGTCTGTATAGACGAACAGCCGTGTCAAAGGTACCAATACGCCCAAATGGTTGATGGTAAACTCCGTTAAGCCCAAAAGTACACTTTTTCTTAGATCTTGAAATAACAGTTGGAATGGAGATCAAATTCTTGGGACAATTTGGAGTATAACTAACATGTTCCATAGGAAAAGTTTGTTTGCCGTTGGAAAAGAGAATCGTTCCAGAGCGAAGAATGTTAAGTTAGCCTCCAGCCCCTACAACGGAGCCACCAGTGGACGGTTCAAAAGTAGAAAACATTTCAAGAGAATTGCAAATGTGCGAGGCACTGTTTCAACATATTCATCTAAATTCGTGGCTGAGCCTTGTTAATTACTGTCAATTAAATAAGGAACGTTCCCCATATTTTTTGCCCATTCTTGTTTTGTCGATATGATGATATTCCCCTCGATCTGTCGAAAGAATTTGCGTTCCACCTACCCTCAAAAAATTGAAGCTCCAACCAGGGCATACTTACTGGACGACAGAAAAGATCAAGAATAGACGACAACATAGAAGAGTTCTCCCTTGTTTTCTTCCCATGAATTCAATATTACATGGGCCAACTCTTCAAAATCGAAGAGATTACAAACTACGTCTACGACAATAGTAAGAGTAAGATCACTGTATGTTATAACTTGTCCCATGTTGCTCTTGACGTTAAGAAGTGCCAAACAAAGAAACAAAAAATGAGTACCCTTAGTGCTTTACCAAGTTGGTGGTGATTGAATTGCTATTTGGAGGAATGAAAGAATGATCTTAGTTTCTTGGGGCACGTATTAAGTTGTACAACTTAGAGACCTTACTAGTACGCAGTTCGCTTATTGTAGAGCTCGTAGGCATTATAATAGTTGACTTGTCTTCTAGAGATTGTATATGCCAATATAAAATTATATGATTCTGTAAGTCCCAATCGGCTGTTTATAATGAATGTTCACAACTTTCAGGGGTTACCGAATTAACCTTTCAATGGCAATATAAGAAACCCCTTATATGAAAGTATGGATGAGTCTTCTTACTTTAAAACTTTATTCTATGTATACTGATTCAAAAAGATTTGAGGAAAATAGGCATTACCAAAATTCTGGGAACCTTGCAAACCCCTGTCGGGAGAGCTCTGATTCGACATAGGAGATAAATGGAGCATTATATAAATAGAATGTTTCTAAAATAGTGCTTAAGTTTGGTATTACCTAGTCCTGATGGGTGTTGCCTAGAAAAAAAGACATGTAGAATCTATTCGAGTTCACCTGATGAAAGGACAAGGAGGAACATAGCTCTTTTTTTTCAAAACTTTTGAGGATTACCCATAGAAACGGCTGGGTATGCAGCACGTATTGAACTAATAGGGCATTCCCCAGATTATACAAATGTTTGAGTAATGTACTCCATTACTAGTTGTAATTTTCTCGCAACGATGATTTTCGTCTCGCAAACTTAGGATTATTTAATATCGTAGTTAAAGCTCGTTGACACATTTGCTTTAGCAGCCACTTTAGTAGTAAATGTCTAAAGTATATATTCTGATCTTAAACTTCTGATGTTTTGCGATTGATATTGCAGCCCGCCAAAATGCTTAGTGATGTACCTGTTACCATTTTCATGGCCTGCATTTCTGGCGAGACTATTCTAGAAAAGAATTAATGAGCTTTTTCTCGCAAAAAGGTGAATTTCAGTGCTGAACCAAACATTTTATAGTTTATTTCCACTGATAGTGAAGTTCACGGAGTGTCAAAATCAGAGAGTGAGTAATCTATTATGAAGTTCCGTTGAAATTGCACTCAACCATTGACATTGAAAATTGACTGGTATAGGAACTTCTTGTAGAAGTCGTAATCTGAGCAATTGAGATCTTACTGATATCGTAAGTGGATTTGATGTCTTTTCATGTTTAACTGTTAGATGAACAAAAATGTCAATATGGGTTGGCTGAATATCATTTACAAACATAGTACTACACAATAACGAAACTTGAGCTTCCTTTGTATGTTCAGAATTTAATAGTTTTCTCTCTCGTTAGGTAATTGATAGCCTACGTGTCCTAGTCGTCAGTAATTAATGTAATGCAGATGGGCCATATATAATAATTTTCTTTTAATTTCTACAGAATTATGGAAAAATACACTTTTACTCTACTCTTTGTTTTTCTACCTGCCTTTTCATTCTCAGCCACAAACTGTAAGGTAAGAAAAGGCTCCACTAGCAGTTCAATATCATGTATAATTTGATTAAATAGGCTATTGCCAATGAATAGTCCTTGAGATCCATAAAGTCTAGAAATTGAATATACGAGCGCACCTTCACAAATGGGAACAAATCTGACATTCAAAATAATTCAGACCGCGCGCACGACTAATATCAGTAGTTGATTGAAGTTGAAACAAAAGTTGTTAACTGCTTACTTCCAAGCACACTAAAGGACATGGGCAAAATAACTAGAGTGAGGACAGGGTGCTGGACCTGCAAGAAAAGGTATGTATCATTTCTAGACCAATGAAATTTGTAGAGCATTAAGAACTAACTGATTCGGAAAGACACCGGAAATGTGATGAAGCAAAGCCATATTGCAACAATTGCTTGAAAAGTAAAAGAAGCTGTGAAGGCTATGGTATTCGACTATCCTTTGATGTTGACGATTCAAGAAATTGGAGCAGAAAAGACAAATCTAGAGTTGCATTTGTAGGAAAGCCTCGGGTGAATCTCGAAGGTCAGGCAAACATATCAGAGAAAGGTAGAGCATTGGAACCACAATTCCCCACCACTCCAGCAGAAAGTACATCAATTCTGATTAGCTCAAGATCAACTCCTGCTCCCGCTTCACCTTTCGTAAGAATAGAAAGTATTCAAAACAATGGTGCTCCTCAGCAAAGTTTTGTAGAATTACCACAACTAAAAGCAAGATCTTCTAGTGCAAATTTGGAACATTTTAGTTCCGAGCTATTCGAAGACCTAGAATTGCTACTTAACGCACCTGATGTAGCTAATATAGTCAACACCAATGCGAAGTCCTCCATCTCTTCAAGCAATATTGCATTTCCTTTGGCCAATTCTGTGAACGAAGGAACTTTGAACCTTGACAATGAAATAATCGATTTCATTGACCGATCCAATTTGTTCAATGGCATTGACACTAGTTGCATACAAGGAAAGCCCTCCTCGGACAATTCATTGTATTCACTCACATATGAAGAAGAGAACATGATGTTGAAGCACTTTTTTAAAAAGCTATTGCCTCTACTAGACGCTCATCCCAATTCTCCATGGCCAGATCTTGCTTTGAAGTATTGTGATTTTGATATAGCTAGAAGCTGTTTCATTTCATTGGCATGTATACACATGTACGAGAGTAGGAAGGGGGGAAATGAGTACTATAGAAAGGGGATGGCGCACATCAATAATACGATGGATCATTTAATTCGATACATTAGTACGAATAATCATGGTGTGAGAGAAAGTTCCGTAGCCAACGAGGCAGAAGACAAGAAAAGGCAAGTTAGCTCATTTGTGATATTAGTACTAATTAATGTTCACATTTTGTTTGCTGTGTTGGAGAAAGGAAAGAGCTCTTTGGCACGGTTTTTCTTCAAGGTATTTGCTTCAATTTGCCAAGACCATAGCTTTTACAAAATGCTAATGAATAATGAGAAGAAGAGATCTCTTGTTGTCGTACTATCGTGGTATGATACTGTCAGCGCAATTGTTTCACCAGATTGTAGATTACCATTTTGCTCACCAAGTTGGTACGGTTCATCAAGCGATGTAATATCAACTTCAAAAATGATGGGTTGCCCTGGAGAAATATTCAAGGCAATGGCCAAGGTTTGCTGTATTAGACATGAAATATCTCACGGAATGAGCCGGCAGAGTACATTGCTTTTGAAGGACTACGAAGAAATCAAGTTAGAATTGCTTCAATATAGAGATTCAGTACTATTCAATGATGGCGAAGAAGATTATTCTGTACGATTAAAATGTGCACAATGCTGGTCATTGGCAGTTTGGATTACTTTGAACAGAGTAGTTCAACCTGCGAATCACAAAGGAATCAACCAAAAGCTAGTTCACGAGTTTATCAGTGTATACGGCTCTATGGACCCCATGTCTCCTATGGTAACACAAATGGTATGGCCAGTATATGCTATTGGATGCGAATGCAAGACGGCAGAGGAAAAGGCCAATCTCGTCAATTTCATGGAGACTCTTTACAGAAATGCACAAATGGGAACACTATTTTCGTTGAAGGAAATAGTACAGAAAGTATGGGAGACAGAGCTTTCTCAAGAGGATTTTTTAAGACAGTGGCTAGAAAAAGGAGTAGATTACTTGCCCTTATAGAGACATATAGAATTTCTATTAATATTCTTATATTCATTACATACTTATTGATGTTGAATAATGGTCATAATTATCCTATACAATAGAATAAGATTACAATTTAGACATAGCAGCAATATCAGTAGACTGAACATGATCTTCGTCTTCTTCAACAGTGGTTTGCAATTCGTCCAAGGAAACCTTGTCATCTTCGACAACCAAACTGATTTGCAACTTCTTGATACCGAAACCAACTGGAATGAATTGGTGGGCACCCCAGACCAAACCATCTCTTTCGATAGACTTAACGTTGGCCAATAATTGGTTCAAGTCAGTTTCGTCATCCCATGGCTTAACATCTAAAGTAACAAGAGTCTTAGCAGCTGGCTTTGGACCCTTAGCAGCCTTTCTAGCAGCGTAGTCAGCCAATCTTTGTTGCTTCAACTTCTCAGCTTCTTCATCAACTTCATCATCATCAGAACCGAACAAGTCAACCTCATCATCATCCTCTTCAGCAGCAGCGGCAGCAGCTGGAACCTTACCGGCTGGTAAGTCCTCAAATTCTTCAGTGAAGGAAGCGATGTGGTTGAACCATCTAGCAAATTGAGGGAATTCCTTTTGGAAAGCCTTGTAAACAGTGACGTCAGCTTGAGTGGCAGAAGTACTATACAAAAATGGTTAGTTAGGCTCGTACATATGTATTTTGTTTGTCAATTGATTCAATTCAAGCACATTAACAGTCAGGGGATTTTATTTAAATCTTCGATGTCACTCATTCGGTGGGTCTTGAATCCACCTCATAAACACGGACCAAAGATTGCGATCATCATATATATTAATTCGGGATTGAATCGCTTCATATTAATCTTCCTTCTACCTTATGTTCGAGAACCATCAGAAGGAAAAAAAACAGAAGAATCAACCAATTGACATTAGAGGACACCACAGCATATGGCGTCCACCCAATAGATGTGTATTATACATACCCCTCAACGTAGGACTTGTCAGCTAAGAATTCGTTCAATGATTTAAGGGATTCAACCTTGGAGAAATCTGAGAAAGACATTTTCGATAGTATTTATAGAATTGATGAACTGAAACCAAAAAAGGATAACTGGTGGTTGAAGAGTTTCAAATACCTTCTGAAAATTTTTCGAGTCCCAGGAATCATCCATGTTGTGAGGATGGAATCGAAAACGTGAAGGGAAAATTTTGTTAGGGCTGTAATTGTGAGAAGAGTTACGCAGAACAACTGTGGTTCCAGAGTTAATTTCAGCACGCAATGAGCTGCACGTCCGGGTAACCTACATTATTTGAGCTCGCCTATTGCTATTCCTGGGAATTCGACTTCTCTATATACCTAACTTAGAGTCACCTTAAAAAAAAGCTGTTGAAAGGTGACTGTAACCTAAGACTCAAACTGCCAGTATTTACATTCAAAGCTTGCGTAGCATCTGAATTCGTTACTGAGTCCATTCTTGTGCTCTGGGTAGTAGTTAGTTTGTCTTGTATCAGGATAATTTCTCTTGACAACCTCTTTCATCCTTTCACCTGTTGAAGAAATTAGCTTAAACTTTAAATCACCACTTGTAGTCTTCTCGGTCTTGTCTTCAACTAAAAGATTCTTTGCTGCTTGAGCTGACTTCGTCTGGCATTCAGGTTCTAGAAAAGGGGGGTCTATTAATAATCTATGGCATTTATGTCTAAGGTGGTCTGGAATCGCATCAGGATAATTGTAATCGTATTTGTAGAACTTGGAACCACCTAAAACTTTAAATCTATCATCGAATTCTAATAAATAAATATGCTCCGTTGGCAAGTCTTCGGGTGCAAAATGTTTTATGGCTGCATAGACGGATGGTGCACTAGCAATGACTATAACAGTCGTTGAATCAGCCCCTTCAAGGAGCGCCCTACCTAAGGTAGCGGCAGTCGAATCAGTGTACCAAAACTGGGAAAGTTGCCAATCCTCCTGAAATGCATCTATAGAAATCGTTTGGTTTAAATCAAATTGTTCTTCGGAGCTTTTGTACATAGCGTCGAACTTTTCGAGCCTTTCCTTTTCTTCTGTTTTAAACTCAGATAATGCGGCTAATGCATGTGCAGATAAAGTCAAAGGTTCGTCGTCAGAGTCCATATTTAATTACGAAGAGGATTATGGGTACATAGAGAAGAAAAATACGTCTTAAAAAAAACCTTTTCAAGTTATCTTCTCTTTCTTCTATTCCAATGATGCATGCGACATTGTCGCAATTGGAATATCGCATATAGACATAAACAAAGGTATTCACTGTAACATGGATAGACATTTAATTACCATACACTAATAGATCTTAGAACATAAGGATGCTGTTTACATGTCCTCCTTCAGAGATAGTGTCTTCAATTCTAGAAAGTTTGGCATTTTCAGGACAGGACGGTGTTTGTTTATCGGAATTGTGGAATACCATTTCATCAAAGCTTCAACTAAGTCAAATTGATGACTTTCAGAAACAAGTAATATGGCAATGGCTATTCTTTTGCAATGACGAAGGAGATCCACTACAATTGTATGTTGTACGGGATAATCAAGGTCTAACTATTCTTCCTCAGTACAACAAATTTATCGACAAAGAAGGCAATGAAGCTTCAATGCGGATCCTACCAACACCTGACACCCAATGGAGGTTCTTGACCGGATTAGAACCTTCCAAGAAAGCTAGACTTCAATTAGGCGAGAAACCATTCGAATTGCTATGTGAGATTTCCAAGCATGGAAGTACAGGTATTCTTGCTCCCGAATTATGCAAAGCCACGGGACAAGACCCAAGATCTCTCCCTATGCGGTTCAAAAAGCTACAAGAGTCAGGCTTCATCGCAAGAAAGAACGTGTACGATGAAACATCACGTCAACATACAAGTCTATGCATTCATTCCAAGTTCTTAGAACAACGGCAACAAGTTGAAAATCTGGAAGATCAAGCATACAGAAATGCATTCAAACTCAGGCAATACATAGTTACATCTACTAAACATGCTCCGAACAATCTAAGAAGTTTCAAGGATTTGAAGAAAGAGGTAAAAATGGACAAAAGTAAGTCATCGAGTAAATACTTTGGTGCTATTGTGGAGTTTCTTCACAAGAATGGTTACGTAGAGAAATTGATGGTGAGAATTCCCGAAGATGATCGTCTTGTTTATTCCGTGAAATACGTGAAAGACTTACCAAAAGACATATACGACTTAGCTGACTACGTTGATGTTTTCAGCTCCATAGAGCCTCAAGATGATGAGCCTTCTCCACTGCAAGACAAACAAGCACTGTTGGTTGATATTCCAATTTATAATATTTTTTTTCCTTTATCCAGCCAAGTTTATCAAAGAATAAGCTTGTCTAATCATAGCGGTTCCACTTCGTATGAAATTATTCGGAATATTAGCGGTGTATCTGGATATCGCCCATTTACGAGACTTCTCGATATATTGACAGCTTATGTTGCTGACGTATCCCAATTGCTTCCATTGAAGACATATGAAGATGAATACGAAAAGTATTCTCTAGTTCGTTCTTATGATTTTGAAGGAAAATTCAAGTTCTATCGCTATTTTATAAAAGGCGTATTTTCGTTGCCTATAAAAGATGATAAGTTAAAGAAATATAAAGCTGCCCCAACTTCAAATAAATCGCTTTTGGAATTGAATGAGAAGCACTATGAGGCATTAGGCAAGACACCGAAAGGTGGGCTCTTCAAGTCAAATAAGAAAAGGACAATGGAAGGGCCCACGGGGCCAGGCAAGAAGAAAAGAATGGTTGATGAAGCATCGGTCGTCCAAGAAAGCAGAACTAGGCGCACAAAAAAAGTGAACTATAAGGAATTTGTAAATGATATCGATGTTGATACTACGAGCGACCTGATAGTTGAAGATGGTGAGTACACACCCCCAACACAGGTCGACACCCTTGCACCTATAGTACCTCACATTCAGCTTCAAACTCACAGAAGTAGATCCACTCCTCAAAAGGTTATCAAAACAGTTTCTTTGAAGTCAAGAAGACGGCGAGCCCAACTAATTGAGATAATTAAGGAATTAGGAGGTGTTACCTATACCACGGCAAAGCTCAGACGAATGTTAGATGAAAGATTAGGAAATGCAACTGCTACAGATATCAAAACTCTCGCAAGAGATATATCTATACTTATTACTGCTAAGGAAATAAGTTCGCAATCTATAAATTTCACCAAATCGGGAAAAGATGTCACAAGAAAGCTACTCATATTGACAGACGAAAAGTTCAAGCCAACGAAAGAAGAAATTGAGAAGACTAAGATTAAATGTATGGAAGATAATGGTGACAGCGGTCATAAGCAACAGTCAAAACGAATAATTGAAGGGGAAGTGACTTTGTATCTGATTAAAAGGACTGAAAAGAAGAAGACATCAAAACTGGGAAGATTGGACTCATTAGATGAAATTGCAACAGAAGTTCAAGCAGCGAGAAGGCGCAGAAGGAGAAATACTGAACGATTAAAAGAATACTCTACTGCACCTTCTGCGAAGGAAGTTAACTCTGATGATGGCTTGCTTCCGAAACTAGTATCAAAAAAGCATAGACGAAGAATGAAACCAGACAAGCGTAGAATTGAGAACAAGAATTTGCGATTACCACGTAGGTTTAAATCTAATTTTAAGTTTGATAAGTCGGACGCTACAACGTTATTCAGGGCCATTGTTATCTCTAAATCATTCATGAAAGGGTCAATAGACTTTAAAGAAATAGCTGCATTGTTTGAAGATATGGACGCAAAAACAGTCAAACAGAAATGGACAGTAGTCCGAAAACTGGTAGGTGGATTACCTGCCGTTGTGAAAGGTATGGAAGCATTCGAACACATCGTCATAAAGGGAATTGATGACGAACTCGTATCTGCCGATGACCTAGAAAATGTGAAGCTCACGTTCTTTTTAGATTTGTGGAAGGATGCTGATGGTTCGGTATTGGATATTGAAGATAAAGCACCTCTTTATGCCTCCAATGCAGATAATCTTGTTGTTTACAATAAAGTTGAAATTAGCGAATCTCAGCTGGATTTATATGATCTACTTGAAGATAATTCAATGAGACAGAAAGAATCCATTCTTTCAGGTGTCACATTTTTCCACGAACAAAATCAAGAAGTAGTTGGTAAGGAGTACGATGATATAAGAACGATATTGAAGGCAATATTTCAGACATCAAAGGAAAACTTCTCACCGGTACAAGTGAAGAAAATACTTTCTGAATATGGCGATGAAATAACTGGTGAAGCGTCTACATCTCTAATCAAGGACAAAGAGCTATTTTATTATGGTTCTGATGAGAAAGGCGATAGATTCGTCTTGGCTGATAAAGTTCATAACACCCTCGCAGTAAGACTCACCACCAAGTTTCTTGAAGAGGCAGCACAATTCCAGGACAGTATTTTCTCAATTTTTGAAGCAAAAAAGGGTCTCATCCTATCCCAAGGTATACAAAGTGGACAAATCGCGTCTTTGCTCCACTTGATTTCTGATAGAACAGCTACATTAGCACATATCGATAAGTACTACAAGTTCGAGGGGTACGAGTCTAGGTTAATAGACAAAGAAAAACTCTCATGTGACATTGTGGCTTATCAAAACCATAAAATAGATCAAAAATTGGGTTGCAAAGTTGCTGTTCCCACTGGAAAAGCCTGCTCTCATTTCTGGCTTGATTTAAATGGCAATATAAACAATGACGTTTGGAGAAAAATCATTGTAGCCGTGCTCTATATTGTTCATTTTCGTCCAGGAATACCATTGCACCAACTCCATTGCAAGCTACAAACAGTACTTGGAGTGAAAGACTTTAAAGCAGTAATAAAATGGCTCACTGATTGCAATTGTGTAACAAGTGGTCCAAACAACGGTATTTGGGTGACCAAAGACTGGTATTCAATCCTAGGATTCTAGTTAGTTAGTACTTCAAATTCGTAACTGTGAATATCAAATTTTGTATATGGGAAAAAAAGAAATTATATACAGGAACCCATCTGTTATCAAAGTTTTTTTTAGGTATGTATATCAAATGATGAGAGGATTAAGCATCAATACACCGTTAGGAGCAAGTAGCAAATAACAATAATGGGATTAGCAGGGACTAAGGTGAAACAAAGGTTTGGTTTAGACCCAAGGAATACTAATTGGTCGAATGACAAGTCAAGATTTGGCCATCAGTACCTAGAGAGAATGGGATGGGAACCTGGCAAGGGATTGGGATTAGTGGAGCATGCGATGACAACTCATGTTAAAGTCACACTTAAAGAAGACAACGTCGGGCTAGGAGCAAAGTTAGCCAAAAAGCTGAAGAAAGGAGACGACTTAGAGGGTGATAGCGTGGGACTTGACGTTTTCCAAAGGATCTTAGGTAGATTAAATGGAAAAGAGGATGAGATTTCTGATGAATTGGAAAGGCAAAGGAAAGAAAAGATTATCAATGGAAAATGGGGTATGCATTTTGTAAAAGGAGCTGTGCTACGCAGCACATGGGATACTGAATCCAAATCTGTTGTAATCCTTTCCGAAACATTGAACAACAAGAGAAAGCTAGAAGAAAGTGACCCAGAGAAGCCGAAAAAGAAATCGAAGAAGCTGAAGAGTGAAAAGGCAGCAAAGAAAGATAAGAAAGAAAAGAAGAAGAGAGATGCGAAATCAGCAGCAATAAAGAATGATTCGGATGACAAGAAAGAAAAGAGAGACAAGAAGCATAGGAAGGACAAAAAGGAGAAGAAAGGAAGAAAGAGTAAAAAAGATGAAAGATCTAAGGAGAAGGACTCGGCAGACACAGCGGTTCTCCAAAATAGCTCTAAACTTATTCCATCTATTTCGGAAACTCAACCAATTTCTACAAGACTTGCTGTCAGATCCAAATGGATTAAACAGAAGAGAGCCTCTGTCATGGACGCCAAAGCTTTAAATGAAATATTCATGATTTCTAACTAAATTGGCCAAACAACTTGCATTTAAAACAATCGATTTAGATACTTTCTATAGATATCAAGAGACATATATAGATCTGATAGAGATAATCGTTCAAACTATGATAATGGAAATTCCACCAACGATTCCAGTGACAAATGTAGTGATTGCAAATAATTCAAATTTGGAAACTTTTTTTAGGTTGACATTGGCTTTTGAACTTTTAGTACTTGTTGAAGTTGAGTCGCTAGTGCCAGAAGAACTTGAGTCCGAGTCCGAGTCTGAGTCCGATGAACTAGAGCTTGATCTTCCAGTGGACCCAGCGGAACCGCTTTTTGCGGAACAAGATGCCGTTGCTGCACTTTTGTTGACAGAGGCCGACCCACTGAAGTCACAGGCTGAACTATGCTTGTCTTCCTGCAAGTAATATTTGTTCAAAACATGCGACAACTTGTCCTTGTCAGAGCAGTACGAAACACTACCATATTCTCCTGATGCTCCATTGGCAGAGATTTCTGAGCAATCGACATCGTGGCAAACTACAGAGTACAAGTCTCCGTAATCTTTCTTGTCAACACTATCGGCAACCACACATTCGTAAGATTTTGCCATGCAATCACAGTAATCCTTATCTGGTGTTGGAGGCAACTTTGCTGAAGCTTTCCAGGTTGAACCTGATGCGGGACAAGCAAGAGTTTGAGTAGCTTCGGCCCTAAGAGTAGACGACTTGGCATAACTAGGAGAGATTTTGTTGATTTCTGAAACGTAGTACTTGAAATCATCCAAAGTCAGGACCAGATCTCCATCGATCGAAACAAGACCATACTCATTATCTTCTTCAAAGTACATATATACAATTCCACCAGACCATACATCCGTCATTTCTTCACTGAAAATAGTTCCAACTTCTGTAAACTTTCTGGGTCTTTTAGCGTTACAACCGTACTCAGAAAAGAACACTGGTATAGTGAGATTCAGGTACTCTTCAGTTCTGTCCTTGTAGCCCGATGTTTGGAAAGTGGAATCTCCACACCATTCATACATGTTGATTCCGAAAAAGTCAGCTCTGTCATCCAAGTCACCACATGAGAAATAATCAGCGATCGCAACTCTTGTATCTTCATCATCATTAGACGAGTATCCTACTGGGATGTTTCTATACTTCTTGTCTTTGATATACTTCTTTGTATCTCTAACAGCTGCCTTTACGAAAGCAGATGCGTCTGTGTTAGATTTGTTGTTAGTGACTTCATTACCAGCGAAAAAGCCTAAAACATTTGGATATTTCTCAAACATATCTACCACCTCAGTATATCTCTTGTACAAATCAAGATTCCACTCTGGGGAATCTCTGTTCACAGATAAGTCTGGTTCTGATAAGTCAGCAATAATATATATACCAGCATCTGAAAATAATTTCATGCATGGATCATGGTCTAGAGAAGAATTAACAGCGTAAACTCTCAATGTGTTGGTATTAGCCTGCTGAAAGTACTTCACATCTCTTTTGCAACTAGCTTCGTCGGCAAGAGGGTCAATGAAAGACACTTCATCAGTTGAATTTGCAGTATTTTGCTGGTAAGCGATGCCTCTCATTAAGAATTGTGATCCATTGTTGGAGAAATAAAATTTATTACCCACAACTTCAACAGGTGGTGTGGTTTTATTATCGGCAACCACTTGCTGGAGTAGGAGGAAGAGTGCTGAAATAACGAACGTGAAATGTTGCATCCTTACTGGTTAACAAGGTAAAATCTTCATCTAGATGTTAAATTTGATGGAGAATCTTCTTATTTATAGATTAAAAGACTCTACACGAAACGCGGTTGATCTGAAGCGTCTTTTTGAACAATGCAGAGTAATGGATGCTATATGCTAAAAGGAGGCTATGATAAGTGACATCACAACACATGAAACGAAAATTTAACAATTATATGGAGATCTGAGGAGTGGTAAGCCCAATGTTTTAGCTTGGTATATGAATTATTTAGAAAATGTGAATCGGCTGTTCTTAGTGCAGCAAATATACAAACCGTATTTGTTAAATTTTTTTTGGCAACCACTCTTTAAAGCAGCCCATAGCCTAAAAGGAATTATTTTTTTAGGTACATTGACTGCAGGGTTAATAACCAAACGCGGTTTTCAATATAGAACGCAGGTACTGACAGTAGAAGGCTTTACACCACCAAAACTTAGAATGATTACAAAGTCATCATACTTGCAAATGGGCGAAATTTGTCTAAAATTTTGTGGTAGCCGCTTCATAAAAGGTGAGTAATCCGTAGTGACGAAAACGTGAAACTCCTGCTAGCGCAGTATTTCTTGTAGTACCAAGACCTTTTTCTTGTGCCACAAATCGAATTTCAGAGGAGCAAATTGTATGCAGACGACCGTTTGCTCATAATGGTTACTTCACAATAAATTTAATGTCACAATATCCATACAAGGAGGATTTTTACCCCTTCCAGATCCGTCAAGGAGGCGCAATCAAGGAAATCTAGATATATTGACATAGGCTAAATGGACAAAGTGGTTGATTTTCTCCCATCTCTGGAAGCCTGCTTTGTAGGGGCCGCCTTGAGCTAAGCAATTTTATCTTCGCAGCTTTTGCTCACTCTCATTTTCTTGGAGACACGAGAATTTGCGGCCAAGACCTTTTCTGTTAATAGTTCTTATGTTTTTGTTTTGATATGTATTATACAGTGACTTTTTACAAAGAAGTAAAAGCTGGGCCAACATACTCTATCGTACCTTTAGGTTTTAAAAATATACCAGATATTGATTGCCTTAACTTTCAAGATTAATGAAAACTGTCCTGTTTATTACAATTTTAGGGTTTGCCGCCATTGCAGGAAAGGTAGCGCTAGCTTTCAAGTATTCAGCTGGTTCAAATGGAAACTCTTTGGACATGGCAGAGTATGGTTCATACATTAACCCAAACCCCCGTCCTTACAAGCGCTGTGAAGCCAACGATCTTATCAAGCTTTCGGGGTGTTGTAATGATGTTCTTTCAAAGCTTGATGATTGCAAAGCTGACGATCTTGCTTGTGAATGCTGTGCTTTGCAAACGATACAACAAGAATGCTACCATCTTTGTCCTGGAAATCCTTCAGCAAACTTCCTCACCGTGTTGTACGATGACTGTTCCGCTCTAAATGAAATCAATGCTTGTGCACTTCCTTTCAAGAAGGATGACACTATCTCCTCCGAAGATTCAACAAGATACTTCTCAAAATCCAAATCTCGAAATGGCGATTCAAAAGAAATAACTGACTCATTTACAGTGAAGTCCAAAGTAAATAAGAAAGTAGATATTCCATTGGAAGAAGCACAAGCCCCAACTCGAGTTGAAATTAATCTAGAAAACACTAAAGACGGCGGGCAAGTAAAGGAGGCGCTACACTCACACAAACCAAACAAAGATATTCCCATAGCCGATACCACTATCGTGAAAAGCAGGCTAAATATGACCAATAGCACACACCTCAATGCTACTTGTACGTTAATTTTTCAACACGGTTCATTTATTGATTCATACTAACAATTTTGCAGCCTTCCAGAAGTCAAGTTTGGGAAACGCGATATCCCCCTACGCAGTTCCGCTTGTGAGTCTTGCAATAGTAGGGCATTATCTTAACTTAATTTACCAATAAAAGTATAATACTATCCAATGCTATGCAACTATGTAGTTATTAAGGACTTTCAATTTTAATGAGTTTCATCCATCCATTCTAAAGTATATTTAATACCCGTTTCTAAGTCTACAGCAGGTTTGTAGCCAAGCACTGTTTTTGCCTTGTGGATGTCATGATAACGGTGGGCACATACCACCTTGACCCTAAAAGGTGTGATTCCCGGTTCCTTACCAGCAAGGTTCGAGAAGAACTCTGATAAATATCCTAGAGCTATACCTAAAGGTCTATTCAACTTGATATAGTAACTATCAATGAAACCATCAGCCTTCCAGACGGTACGAGCCAAAGTCCAGAAGTAAGTTGGTGCATCATTTGTAATAAAGAAAGTTTCACCGCCGAGTTTATCAGCATATTTTGAATCTAATATCTTCTGGGCTGCCAAAACGTGAGCATCAGCCACATTTCCAACATAAGTCCAATCAAATAAGTTATTATTGTCACCAAGTTGGTATTTAGATTGGCCTAGTCTGGCACTTGCCCTAAGACCAGGAACCAATTGACGATCTCCTGGACCAAAGATACCGGCTGGCCTAAGACAAACAGTCAATAATCCTCCCTTCTCGTTTGCGTTCATCACTGCTGTCTCTGCAATAGCCTTTGTTTCATTGTATCCATCCATGTGAACCTCTGGGTATGGCCAGGACTCATCCGCATTCTTGACATCTTGTCCATTGAAGATAACTCCAGCAGAAGAGGTGTACACTAATGCCTTAACCTTCAATTTCTTAGCGACCTCAATCAAGTTTTTAGTACCTTCCACATTAACCTTGTTGTAAATCTCTTGAGAGAGTCCATGCATTGGAGAGGCCGAATGTACAATAACGTCACACTTCGACTTAATCACAGCATTCGATACATCTTCTTCTGAAGTCAAGTCTCCCTTAAAGAACTCAATTTCTTGTGGAGGGAATTGGAAGTAAGAAGCCAATTTTTCAGGTATTGGGCGCACATCAAATACATAGATTTTTGTATTTGGGCAATGCTTGTGGAATTGTTCAACCAAATGAAGGCCAAGGAATCCCGCACCACCTATTAAAAGTACTGATTTAAGTTCACTAGACATGGTTTCTTGCTATAGTTTCAAATAAATTATATGTTTAGCAGTCTGGAATCACATATATTTGTAGGCTCTAGTTTTTTTTTCGTACTCGTCGTACCGATCGTCCATACAAAAAGCCCGCGCACGCGAATACGATACATTAGGTAAAGGCTCAGAAGAGTATGCTGTATCATTACTACCGTCTATATATGGAAAATTGATAAATTATAGTACTAATATGAATTATTATACTTCAGGTATTTAAAAATCAAAGAAAGCTTCGTATTGTTTAACCTTTGCTCTGTCTAAGATGACTTCCACTGGTGTAACTTCAGGAAAGTCAAAATCAACCACAGCCGATTTTGAGAAGTTCGTTAAATTGAGCACTGGTAGTGTGTTTTGTTTAAACTCCAATGTAGGTGGACTTGAAACTTGAGTGCTTTCGTTTGGTTTCTTCACTTTGGGTTCGTTTCTAGTCTCTTTGCCATTCACAGAAAATACGAATCCGTTACTTGCTTGAATTGCAGGCTCCTCTCCTGGTTGTTGAACGGGCGGCTGAGTGCTGAAAAGAGTTTCGGACAGTTCAACTTTTCCAATCTCATTTCTCTTGGTAGAAGATCCGTTGACCTCACTTGGTGCGAGTATAGGCTTCGTTGCAATGGGGACAGGGAGTTCTTTCGACTTATCGTAGGAAATTGTATTAGCGATATCCTTTGCGGTTATGCTAGGCTTCTCAATGGGTTTTGCAGTTTCCTCTACTTTCTTAACTCTTTTAATGGAAGGCAAAGAAGAGTATGGATTCGCGAATCGTTTGAGATCGCTCCTCGGAGCGGCTTGATCTTCCGTGCTCGTTGAAGTGAAACTACCATCAAGAATGGAGAGTAAGGTACTTGCCGCTTCACTGCGGGGTTTATTGCTAATGCTTTGTCTTGTACTAGATTGACCGAAATTAGTACTTGTGTCATGCTTCGGCCTTGATCCAGATGTAGATATCTTACGAGTACTGGTACCGGTAGCCCTTATCCTTGTTCTGTAGGGTGACGGTAATCCAGAGAATTGATACACTCTCTTGACTGAGGGAACACTTCTATTAGCAAAACTGTCGTTGAATGTGTGGTACGCTGGTGTGTAATCTGGTGTATCAATAAAGCTAGACTGATCGTGAATTGTGCTGGAGTTTCTTTTTTTTAAGGTTTTTTGTACTGAAGGGGTTGCGATGACCATCAGTTCGTTAGTAATTGGTTGCGCTGGAGGAATATAACTTCTATTGACCACAGACCTCTCTGTTGTGTCGAAGTGACTTGCATCGTTAAATTTATTCCTCTTTATCGGTGTATTATTCTTGGACTTCGACATTAGAGCCATGACACCTTCGTACTCCACATCAGTTAACGGCCTATCACCCTTTTCTCGAAAAAAAGTAGACAATATATTGTTGGCAGTCTGATTCTCATCATCTAAGGATGATAAATCTACTGAGATAGCTACTGGAGTATTTGAAATTGATGATTGCCGGATAACTGGTACATTGGAATGTCCCAGTTTGCTATGATCATCACTTGAGGTGGTATTATTGGCATTATTGAAATATCCCTTTACTTTGGAAAGTATTCCACTCGGATTTGTTGCAGAAATATTCCTCAATCTGTTCCTGTACGTCTTGTACACCTTTCTATTGTCCATTTTTGATGGTTGGTGATGCTACTAGATGTGAAGCCTTTAGAGCCTTTGCTAAATTTTTGAAATTGTTCTTCATCTCAAAATTTACCTGCATATAACATCGAAGCAACAAGTGAAATTTTGCAATCTTTCACCAGGTTTGTTTTGCAACTTCAGTCATAAGGTGTGATAGCCAGTGCAATAAGAATGGGAAGACATTTCAGTCAAAAAAACATGCTGGTTACAACAAGAAATCCTTAATTTTAAAATCATCTATCAGAGTTAGCGACGAAATACTTGCTCAATTATTAGCAACCAAATAAAGAGTTCATTGAAATACGGGGTACCTCATGTGACAGACACTAGTTGAGGGTCAGAGGAAAACTCTTCAGTTAAATATTCTCGTTAGCTTTATCAGGTAAACACAACCCTGAAATGATAAGCAAATAATATAGAGTGTGGTAGCAAAAGGGTCCTACTTACCACTTATGATAAAACATATGAATATTTGATGTAGTCAAATGTCTTACAAACTTAAGAGCTGAGGATCTTCTCAAAGTGCGTTCTGGACATACACCAATAGCTAGAATGGCTCCTAAGTGGCAAAGGTCGAGAGAGCGACCACACAAAGGTAAACTCCAAAAAAAAAAATCAATTCCCCCATGTATCAGAAAACTTAGAGGTCGAAGCTGTTCTTAGGGTCTCTATTTCTCTTTTTACACGCAATAAATATTATTTAGGCACATCGGTTTTTTAGCTTACGGAATTTGGAAGGTAGGGGCCACTGTCAATTCCTCAATAGCGAATTGACTTCAGAATAGAATAATATGCCTTTTCAGTTCAAAAATGGCAATGAGCCTTTTCAACCTGTTTAGTAATATTTGCATTTATGACAGAAGAGAGTTAAGGTAGAAGGACGGAATAAACAATCGACGCGGAATTGGCTCAACCGACTCAACTCATACAACGTTGTACTTACAAAGTCTATATAGAAAATGCTCACTGGACGGGTGTGGGGTTACCATGCAAAAAACGTCTTTGATTCGTCTGATAATGAAAGCAAGCAAAATGCCATTCAGAAAAGGAGTACAAAGCAAAATCCGAGTCGGGATTAGTGGGCCCTGTCTTTCCCGGCCCATTTTTAACGCATTTCTTAGCTAATTGACTCGTTATTTGTAAACGGATTACGTAAGAATATAAGAGACGGCGCAATGTGCCAACTTAGCGCTCCAGGTGAAGGTATACGAGAGATGGAAAAAAATATTGGGGGACCTTAAGTGCCCCAAATTCAAGCTCTGTATCATGTAGTAAAAGAAAGGAGTGGTGTTAGCAACTCGCTGTGAAATTTCGAAGTAAGAAAGCAAGTGAACTAGATGATGTTGGGCTTCGTGTCACTATTCTGGCCCAATTCAAGATTCAAAAGAATATGAAGACAAAAGCAAATTCAAAGATATCTCTATTTCTTATTTCCTCTGCTACAGCGACCTCAACAAAGGCCCGATTCTCTTTCCCCACTAGGTAGAAGGCAACGAGGCTACTTAAACAACCATAGGATTAGCTTACACGTTAAGCCACCGAAATGACCAACCTGCACGCATTTAAAAGTGGTTTCGGTCCGTTAAAGGTCCTGGAAATCATACTACAATGCAGTTCACCTACCAGAAATTTTTACTTTTCAGAAGAATATATAGCAATTTTGATACCGCTCGCTCATTGGCCAGAGATTGAGATAAGGTGTAGTTGTGTCGCGAGTTATTCGCCCGGGCTCACAACCTCTTCATGACTCTTCTCACAGAAAAGAAATCTGAATTGCCTTTTTCGGCCTGATTTGGCTACCGAAATTTGAATCATCGGCAAAAAAGTAAGGTGGCCCAAGTGTCCGATAGGTCTCCGGAGGTTAACGTAGATTAAAAATATAGAGAATTTATGGTAAGCATACAGGATAGCTACGAGTCCAATATAGATGTGAAGAGTGGGAAATAGGTACCATGGGCTTGGGGGAAATTTCTGGTTCTTAGTATTTATATGTCAGGACTTCTCTTAATCTTGAATTTAACTTTCTTATAAATTTATTCTTCTTTATCTTCAACTCAATAACTACATCTTTCCACAATGGTCTTACCTCACGAACCTGAATTCCAACAAGCTTACAATGAATTAGTCCATGCTCTCGAGGACTCTACCTTGTTCTCTGAACAACCGAAGTACAAGAAGGTTATTCCAGTTGTTTCTATTCCAGAAAGACTTATCCAATTCAGAGTCTCTTGGGAGAACGACAAGGGCGAAATCGAAGTTAACAACGGTTTCAGAGTTCAATTCAACTCCGCTTTAGGTCCATACAAGGGTGGTTTGAGATTCCACCCATCTGTCAACTTGTCCATCTTAAAATTCTTGGGTTTCGAGCAAATCTTCAAGAATGCTTTGACCGGATTATCCATGGGTGGTGGTAAAGGTGGTTGCGACTTCAACCCAAAGGGCAGATCTGACGGTGAAATCAGAAGATTCTGTGTCGCTTTCATGAGACAATTAGCTAGATACATCGGTGCTGACACTGACGTTCCAGCTGGTGATATCGGTGTTGGTGGCCGTGAAATCGGTTACCTCTTCGGTGCTTACAAGCAAATGCAAAACAACTGGTCTGGTATCTTGACCGGTAAGGGTTTGACTTGGGGTGGTTCTTTGATCCGTCCAGAAGCCACTGGTTACGGTGTTGTCTACTATGTCGAGAAGATGATTGAGAAATCCACCAAGGGTAAGGAATCCTTCAAGGGTAAGAGAGTCGCTATTTCTGGTTCTGGTAACGTTGCTCAATACGCTGCTCTCAAGGTCATCGAATTGGGTGGAACTGTTGTTTCCTTGTCTGACTCCAAGGGTGCTATCATATCCCAGACTGGTATTACTCCTGAACAAATTGCTGAGATTGCTGCTGCCAAGGTCAAGCACCAATCCTTAGAGAACATCATTTCTGCTTCCGCCTTCTCTGGCGCCAACTCTGTTGAATACTTGGCTGGTGTTAGACCATGGGCTAAGGTCGGTCAAGTCGACATTGCATTGCCATCTGCTACCCAAAACGAAGTCTCTGGCGAAGAAGCTAAGGCTTTAGTGGAGGCTGGCTGTAAGTACATAGCCGAAGGTTCTAACATGGGTTCCACCAAGGAGGCTATCGATGTCTTCGAGGCCAACAGATCCAACGACGTCTGGTACGCTCCAGGTAAGGCCGCCAACTGTGGTGGTGTTGCCGTCTCAGGTTTGGAAATGGCCCAAAACTCCCAAAGAGTTCAATGGACCGCCGAGGAGGTCGACAACAAGTTGAAGACCATTATGTACACTTGTTTCGAAAACTGTTACGAAACTGCCATCAAATACTCTGCTGAGAAGAATGCTGAGGGTTTGCCATCCTTGTTGAAGGGTGCTAACATTGCTGGTTTCATCAAGGTTGCTGACGCTATGTTCGACCAAGGTGACGTCTTCTAAATGTGCTGATGGAAAGCGGTGTTCGTATTGTACGAACAGACAGCTCTATATGACAATGAAGTTTCATTTTTGCTCTAAAAGATTTGTTTTGTTTTCAGTTCTCTAGATAGTGTTATTCTATGTAAGTTATAAAGGTAAGGTATACAATCATACATAGTGATATATAAAATTACATGTACAGCTTGTTTTCATAATCGTTATCGTAAGTACTAAATTCGCGTAGATATGATCTCTTTGCAGCCATAATTATATAGCTAACAAAAGAAATTGTTAGCATCGTATCTATATATCTATAGAGGAATCTAGATGCCTGACATCACTATCATATATGGTGATAACGATATTTCCTACTAAACTGAACTTATAACACTCTATACTTTCAGGTAGTTGTAAACGTATACATAGAATACAATGAGCTTTCTGGGTTTGCCATCTCTTATCTCTCCTATTAGAGCCCTGACTTAACTGCTGCACAGACTGGTGCGACCAAATGGTAACCGTTAAGGTAACCGCGTGGCTCCTGCACTAACTATTACCTCCCAAAATATACCTCTAGATCCGTTGAGACAACATGAAGAGTTGTAGAAGTCCTTAAGGTAATAGTATTTTTAGAATATCTTTTATAAACGAACTAGAATTCTGTTCCAAGAGGCTATAACAGCACAATGTCAATAAATTACTCATCGCTTCCTCAGCCTCATGCTGCTGACGTTCCGATAACAGACATGGACGACGATGACGATATCATATTCAACGAGCAAACAAATCCTACGAAGCCAGCACATGCAGCAGATGCTGCCAACGACGACTTTTTGAGTAGCTTGGACTATGACTTTGAAGACGGCAGCAACCAGTCGTCTGGAACTATACTTTCAAAATTCACTGGTCTTTTCAAGTCGAAAATTAACGGCGGCAATAGCTATGAAATGTTGAACCATGATCCATCTCGAAATAGGGATAGTTTTGAAATAACAGACGGGGAAGACGAGGAACATGTTGAGGGAGAAGGAGGAGAAAGGGAAGATGAAGGGCCATTTAGAGTATTTGACTTGCGTGACTACAAGATTAAATCCTTGTTAAAGCAATTGAGAGTAACGACTGCGATGGGAGGATTCGTGATATTTGCGCTCATCACCGTAATACTATACCTAACTGGTAGTAGAGGGAGGAAAGCATATGTAAATAACTTGAACAAGATTATTTTAAGCAACTCCACTCATGATTTCCATCCCACAACTATTGTGATATCATTGGATGGTTTCCATCCCCATTACATCAATCCAGCTATTACGCCTACATTGCATACCATGTTAGTCAAAGATTACGGAGCACCATTCATGATTCCGTCTTTTCCTTCATCCACATTTCCAAATCACTGGACATTAGTTACAGGATTGGATCCCGCTGAACACGGCATAGTTGGAAACACATTCTACGACCCTGTTTTGAAAAAGCATTTCATCAATACCAATCCTCAAGAAGGTGGATTAGACCCCGACTTTTGGCAAGGTGGCGAGCCTGTTTGGACGACCGCACATAGACAGGGTGTTAATGCAGCAGTGCATATGTGGCCGGGAAGTGAAGTTCCCACAGTAGGCCCTTCTAAAGATTTTGACAGATATAATGGATCTGAATTGTTATCCACAAAAGTTGATAAGGTGATGGCGTGGATCGACAGAAAGGACATTGCGAATAGACCAGAGCTAATTTTGACTTACGTTCCCACAGTTGATCTGTTTGGCCACAAGTTCGGAATCAGTGGTTCTAATTTGACGGACGCATTAAATTATGTAGATGATTTCATTGATTTGATGCAGAAAGAACTAGAGAAGAGAAATTTGCAAAAGATAGTCAATCTCATCATTGTAAGTGATCATGGAATGGCGCCAACATCAAATGATAGACTAATTTACTTAGACGATTTGGTGGATTTGAACAAATTAGAACACATTGATGGTTGGCCTCTTTTTGGGTTAAGGCCATTTGAACAATATTCTGTCGATGATATATACCAAGAAGTGGTTGCTAATATGGAAAAACTAGGTGAAAAAGAAACTCAGCATTTTGACATTTTCAAAGTTGAAGATTTGCCAAAGGAATGGGAATTTGGTGGGAAGATAGATGATCATAAGTTCAATTATAGACTCGCTCCTATTTGGATTATTCCAAAAGTTGGCTACTCCATTACTACTCACAAACAAATGAAAGAGAATGGATTTGATTACAAACCAAAGGGTGTTCATGGTTACAACAATACGGAGGTATTAATGAGGGCTATTTTTTTGGGTTCTGGTCCTTATTTTGAGCAACGCTTAAGCCCTTCTAAGAAAGTGATGCCATTTAAGAATACAGAAGTCTACAATATTATTTGTGACACTTTGAATCTCAACCCATCTCCAAATAACGGATCAGATTTCACCGTGAAGTCCATTATCTCTGGTGCCAACGAGTTGCCAGATAGCTGGCTTGATCCGCTTGAGTACCCTAATTTGCCCTTCAAGGTAGACCACATCGTAAATAATGCTACATATGACTTGTTGTGGAAGAAGAGACCAGCTAACTCAAAGCCAACAACAATTTCAATTAGCACAAATAACCACCCAATTCAGTCGATGTCTTTGGCAGAATCAAGCTTGTCTAGTTTAGAAACTGAGAAAAATCCACATCCCACTGATTTTGAAACTCCTCTAGATGAAGTCAAGAAACCTGAGGAAGACGAGAACGGTCCCGAAGAGGAGAAGAAACCCGAAGGACATCATGGGTTTTTCGATGATCTTGTAGATGATCTTGAGGATACTCTAGACAAGGTTGGCGACAAAGTTGATGAGCTCCTTGACGATTTCTTCGGAAATGACAAAGACAACAAAGATAATGAAGATAATGAAAATTAGAAACATATAGGGAAAGTTCATAGAGGTTCATAAATGTTTTCTTGTACAATTCTCAGTAGGTTATCCTCTATGTATGTATTCAAGTGCTCGCAGCGTGTTTTAACTATTTATAATTGGTCATTCAAAACATTAGATAAATGTTGCAAGCTAGAAAAACTACTCTGATTATGAGGTGAATCTATAACAAATGGTGAATGAGTATTCCTGATAGGGGTTGGCGGATCACTGAGATTGTCAACCGACTCAAAAGAAGCTCTATCTGAGCGAGGACTCAATGTATTGCCTTTGCCTTTTGGAGTCGCTATCTCGTCACTTGAATCTTGGCATAGTTTGACAATTTCTTCTTTCGATAAAGAGAGAAAAGGTTTAGAGCGTGTAATTACTCCCCAGTTCTTCTTGATAACATCGACAATTTTCACAATAAAGATTGACTCATTGGCAAAGGACAATTCCCGCCATAGTTTAAGTATGATGGAAATCGTTTCTTCATCATTTTCCACAAATGTAGATAATAGGTGGTCGAATAGCTTATACATTTGGAATAGTACTAGATTTCTCAAGTCAGGAAGTTCATACAAGTTTGAAAGAATCAACAATCCCAAGAAGTCTAAGATAGTATATTCTGGTTGAATATAAGAGCCAAAATCAATCGTCCCAGCGTATAAGTAATAGATCAAGCCCTTGACCCAAGAATATGGCTCTGGTATTAACATCTTATTCAGAAGAGTTTCAGTCATTCCAATGGATATCAATCTTTGAAAGTGTGGCCATCTAGCTAATAGTATGGATTTATGCACTCTTATTATTTTAAAATTTCCCGTATTCGGGTTATTAAGTAGATCAAACGACTCTCGATATTTGGGCTTATCTTCTTCGTGTGTCAAAGTAAGTATCTCAAAATCAGAAAACTCTTCATTGAGTAAGATTCTAACAAAATCCTTCGACAATGGGATACTACTGTAGAGTGCTCTCTTATTGTATGGTATGCTTTTAAGAGATGGAATCCCTAATTCACTAAGACGTATTTCAAATATGGATCCTAGTTTGCCGGCAATTCCAATTTCTTCGTTTTCCATCTCATCCATTGCATCATTGCGCGTCCCTTCTGTGATCGACTCTGCTGTTAAATTTGCAGCCGCTTCATTTGCTGATAGGTTTCTGCTGAAGTGTGTCCCCAAGAGAAATAAAGTACCATCCTCTTTGACGAAAGTCTCTTTCCATGAATAGTTCATAATGTTATGTGTGCTGTTCTTTGCAAAATACATAGCAATATTACTCATATTAAATAGATGTTGCGACTCATAATCATCAAGATTGAAATAGGAAATACTCATTCCCCCCGATGTTGTACTCCATGCCGGTAGCGAGATATCCATTATTATCGAAGGATTAATTCCCGAACCAACAAATAACCTCTCACAGTCGTTTGGACTATATTTGCTATTGGAGTCAAATTCTTGAGATAAGACGCTTCCATCAAGACTTGGGAAGAGTAGCTTAGGCTTCTGCAAAATTGAAATTTCTCCAATAGTCTGATTTTTAAAGGAGTAGAATGTAATCGTGTCTTTCACATGGTTCATATCCTTGTCGAGCCCGCCAAAGGAATAAAGCTTATCTCCTTGTATAGCTATATAGTGATCAAATCGAGAAACAAACTGTATTGGGCCCTGCCATGTACCAGATGTGAGGTCGTAACAGAACAAATCATCCAAAGGAGCAGATTTCACTAGCCCACCGCTTACATATAACTTAGATTTGTCGGCGGAGAGACAACAGGCATGGCGTGATCTCGAAGAAGGTGCATTTTCAAGTGCAAAATGTGGGGGGCCAATCCATTTCTTATCGAATATGTTGTATATCATCATTAAGCTGTCTTTTCTGAAAGTGGTATCATGGGGCCTGTGCCGATGGCCTACTGTTTCCGGAAACTCATCGTATGGAATGCCCCCAAAGACTAGGATATTACCGTTGCCTATATATACAGCCAGATGCCCTTCTCTATACAAACCATTGTGCTTATCATCTACTTCCCAAGTCCTCGTAGCAAGGTTCAAGAGATAGACATTGCTGTCCAATGCATCCATATCATCGAAACCACCGAATAGAAAGACGTAGTCGGTACCCGTGCACTGTACAATGGTGGATTTGACGTTGTACGACGGGGAGTTACCTTCTAGATCAAAGATCCGCAAACTCTGGGGTTCCGATTTCACCATATTCTTCTAATCCCAATGCACCCAAGCCATGCACAATATATGTGGCCACGTAAAACAATACAATTGTAAGACTAGGAGGAATTGTGTATCTATTCTATACTAAATATTGGACAACTTCTAGGGAACGATCCATACCTTATACTACACGCTTGTACCATCTTACAAATCCAGTCGTAAATAAATCACGTGATAATGTACATTCTTGTTGCATCCATCAGATTTACTGCAAACTAGACTATATCTACGCTAACTCGAAGGGATCTCTGTCAGCTTCGCTGATCATGATGTTAGCATCACCAAGAGTTTCCTCTAGCTGCTTTTTGATTACTTTTAAGAACGATCTCTCGGTATTCGTGTGGTTGCAAGAAATGACCGAGGCGCCACTTTCCTTGAAATACAATGCTTCGTGGTGGGACAACTCTCCCGTATAGTATAAATCAGCCTCTACTCCCTTGAATACTCCCCCGCCGGAACCTGCGCAAATGGCAATTTTTGTGACAGGGTGATCGATGGTTTGACCCCTTGCTCTCACTACTTGGACATACTTTAAACCCAAACTGCACTTCACATTGGAGATTAACTTGGATAATGGAGCTGGGTTAGCCAATGTAACCAATCTACCCATTCCACAATCCTTGGCCACCAGATCCTTCTCAATTGCTTCTTTCGACGACACTTCAAAGCCAAAAGCAATGCCATCTGCCAAGTAATCGTTTACACCACCGTAGGCGCTGTCAACTGCAGTATGAGGACAATATACTGATATGTTATTCTGGATCAATTTAATCAATGATCTTTGTTGCGGATCATCCTGACCGATACTCTTCAATCCTCTGAATATGAAAGGGTGGTAAGCCATGATGAAATTGGCATGTTTCTTAATGGCCTCCTCGGTCACTGATTGAGTTAAATCAATAGTAAGAAGAATATTGACGTTATCAGACTTAATTTCTTCGGAACTAGAATCAAGTAGCAACCCTGTGTTATCCCAAGTTTTATCAGCCAATGCAATTGGATAATACCTTTGAACTAGAGGATGTTAGATGTCCTTATCTTTTCAAATTGGTTACATGGATATATAATATACTTACTTGCCTTAACGGCCCTCGTAACGGCTGTCTTAGACATTTTGAGATTCTCGATGGTTCACAAGACGTAAACAGATATGAAGCTAGTTCTTCCACTTCCACTTCCACTAAGTCATAAATAAAAATTTAGGTTCTTTGTCTTCATTATCGGCAGGCAAAGAGCCAAAAAAATGCGCAAGCCCGGAATCGAACCGGGGGCCCAACGATGGCAACGTTGGATTTTACCACTAAACCACTTGCGCAATGAAATTATTGAGTCATTGCCTCCTGCCAGAATTGAACTAGCGACCTTTGCATTACAAGTGCAACGCTCTACCACTAAGCTAAGGAGGCAAATCTAGAAAAAATATGAAGTTTTCAATACGTCCGCAATCAAAAATCTCGGATCGGAATTGGACCAACAAAAATTACCCCAAGTTTTGGAAGGCTCTTTATAAAGTACAACTTCTTCATCCCAAAGGGACGGAGGAACTACACAGGGTCC
>JAJMAO010000159.1:0-30825 GCA_030572575.1 Scheffersomyces insectosa
ATTGTCGTAGAAGACCCGTACCGCAGCATTGTCGTAGAAGACCCGTACCGCAGCATTGTCGTAGAAGACCCGTACCGCAGAATTGTCGTAGAAGACCCGTACCGCAGAATTGTCGTAGAAGACCCGTACCGCAGCATTGTCGTAGAAGACCCGTAACCAACATTATCATAATCCTGTATATAATTTTAAGCATCCTCGACTTCTGGTGAAGTAGCTGGAAAGTCAGATCTCTTACATCCGAAAAAGGACCAGCTATTAACTCCGCACCGAGACGGAATAAGTCACGTGTCATAGTATTTTTCAACTATCTGGCTAAGTCCTCATATTCGGAACTTCAGACATCCGAAACTCATAGTCTTCGGAACTTGCAGATCCGAAAATTGTTTGCAACGTTCTCCGTGACAAGAGGAAATGGCATCATGCAGGTACTTGGAAATGGGCTCCCTACTTGGAGGTCTCGAAGGAGCCAGTTTACTCGTCTCGGTACTATGAATAACATACTTATAACAGAGCTCAAGTATTGAAAGTACCGTCGTGAAGATGATTACCTTTGGTACAACTGAGAGAATCCAAGAGGGGCCCTAAAGACTCTCAGTGTCAGATTATTCCCGTGAATGGACATTTTAAAAGTGAATTGTAATTTGCGCTCCACCGAGTTGTGCGGCGTTTACTCTGAGAATCGCTAATCAACTAATGTGATGTTACTATCACTTAAGCAGCCAACTTAGATGGACTTCGTAAATTGATTGTTACCCATCAAATAACGTACGAGGGGTAATCTGAGTACTCATGTATATTATTTTGTTCGGCACGTTCGGTATGTTTACGTTCCGGCTCGTTCCAAATACATGGATTCAAGCAATTTTGATAAAATCTATGGAGACGTGTTCTTGGTAGTTATCGCTATGCATATCTAGAATTCGCTCTATGTGCAGATTCCAGACGCCCAATTTTGGTAAAGTCCGTGGAGATCGGAAGTTTGAACTGTATACCGGTTTCCTTGAACTACATTCACGGCTGGAGCATCGTATTTTTTGCATCATTCGAATTTGTAGTTTGCCCCTGAGAATTCCTTTAATTGATCACTTATAAATAGTAGGGGACATTCAGTATAACCAGAAAATATCAAAGCTATTTGTTTAGATTAGCTAACTCTAGTGTGAAATAAAGTTGAAACTAATTAAAATGCCAGAGAAGGGCAATAATCCACTCAGTATAGAAGGAAGTGATAATTCCTCCTTTAACGAATACCATGGATTCAACGAAGAAACTGAAGACAATGTCAAGGAATTAGCTAGAATTATGACCAATGCCTCTAGCAAGGAACACGATCAACTTGAAGTAGCTAATTCCGAGAACTTGATGAAGTATTTAACCCATATGTCTGAGATCCCAGGAGAGAATCCCTTTCTTGATTCAAAGGCGTATCCACAATTAGATCCGAACAGTCCCTCATTCAGTGCCAAAGCATGGATTAAAAATTTAAGGAAACTACACGATTCTGATCCAGACTACTATAAACCTTCCAAACTTGGGATTGCTTATAGAGATTTACGTGCCTATGGCCTTATATCAAGTGCAGACTACCAACCCACAGTATTGAATGCTATTTGGAAACAAGTGGAAAAGGCTAAAAGTGCGATTCTGAAAGAAGACCCTTCTAATTATTTTGACATCTTGAAATCAATGGATGCCGTTTTGAAACCCGGCGAGGTCACCGTGGTTTTGGGAAGGCCAGGATCTGGGTGTTCTACTCTATTGAAGACAATTGCAGCTGAAACTTATGGCTTTAGTATAGGCGACGAATCGAAAATTGTTTATGATGGTTTAACCCCTGACGAGATCAGAAAAAACTATAGAGGAAATGTAATTTATTCTTCGGAGTCTGACATTCATTTCCCACATTTGACTGTCGGTGACACATTGGAATTTGCATCTAGACTAAGCACTCCTCAGAACAGAGGCGAAGGTGTTGATAGAGAAGCATATGCAAAGCACTTAGCAGAGGTATACATGGCAACCTATGGTTTACTGCATACCAGAAATACGATGGTTGGAAATGAATTTGTAAGAGGTGTTTCGGGTGGTGAGAGGAAGAGGGTATCTATAGCTGAAGTTTCAATTGCTGGAGCAAATTTGCAATGCTGGGATAACTCCACCAGAGGGTTGGATGCTGCAACCGCCTTGGAGTTTATTAGAGCTCTCAAAACATCAGCAACTATTTTAGAAACGACGCCAATTATCGCAATATATCAATGTTCCCAAGATGCCTATAACTATTTTGACAAGGTTATCGTTTTGTATGAAGGGTATCAAATATATTTTGGAAGGGCTGACGCAGCCAAAGATTATTTCGTCAATATGGGATGGGAATGTTCACCAAGAGAGACAACAGCCGACTTCTTGACTTCGTTGACAAATCCAGCAGAGAGAATTCCTCGTAAGGGTTTTGAATTGAAGGTACCACAAACAGCAAAGGAGTTCGAGAGAATTTGGAAAAACTCTTCTGAATACAAAGAATTGATTTTCGAAATTGACGATCATATCCAGAAAGCTGTATCAGCTGATAATAGAGAGCTGCATTTAGAATCCCACATTGCTAAACAATCCAACCATGTACGCCAAGGTTCTCCATACAAGGTTTCATTTTTTATGCAAGTTCGGTACATCATGGCAAGAAATCTATTACTTATAAAAGCAAATCCCTCCATAACAATTATCTCCATATTTTCGCAACTTCTTATGGGAACTGTTTTGTCTTCCGTGTTTTACAACCAAAAAGAGACTACTTCATCATTCAACTACAGAAGTGCAGCCATGTTTTTCTCATTGTTGTTCAATGCATTTGCCTCCTTGTTAGAGATATTGTCACTTTTTGGAGCCCGACCTGTTGTTGAAAAACACAAGAAATACGCCCTTTACCGCCCTTCCGCAGACGCCCTAAGTAGTATCATTACTGAGTTGCCCACTAAATTTTTGATGTCAGTAGGATTCAACTTCGTATACTATTTCATGGTGAATTTCAGAAGGACGCCGGGGCATTTTTTCTTCTACTGGTTGATTATGTTATGGTGTACGCTTTTCATGTCTCATTTGTTTAGATCTTTGGCAGCCGTGGCCACTTCTATTGCCAATGCAATGACTCCTGCATCCGTTGTGTTGATGTCTATGATTATATATGCTGGTTTTATCATACCTATCCCTTACATGTTGGGGTGGTCCAGGTGGATAAACTACTTGAACCCTCTTGGGTATGCATTTGAGTCCTTAATGTTAAATGAGTTTCACAACAGGGAGTTTGAGTGTTCCACTTTTGTTCCAAGTGGACCAGGTTACGAGGATATTTCCGACTCCGCACGCGTATGCTCGACAGTAGGCTCTCGGCCCGGTATTAATACTGTCAATGGTTCTGCTTATCTTGAAGAAGCTTATAAATACTATATCTCACATAAATGGAGAAATTTAGGAATCATAATTGCATTTGCACTTGTGTTTTTATTTGTTTATATTGCCTTGATTGAGATCAACAACGGCTCAATGCAGAAGGGTGAAATTGCTTTATTTTTAAGAGGAACTTTGAGAAAACAAAGGAAAGAAGCCGAAAAGTTTAAGCCCGAAGCATTGGATATTGAAAATACTTTCACGACAGAATCAATAAGTTACAAAGATGTAGTAGAAGCAAACTTCAAATCTGATAAGGGAAATCAAAAAATCATAACATCCAATAGAACTTTTCACTGGAGAAATATAGAATACCTGGTAAAAATAAAGTCCGAGGGAGACAGGATAATTTTGAACGAAATTGATGGATGGGTCAAGCCTGGGCAATTAACAGCTTTGATGGGATCTTCAGGCGCAGGTAAAACCACTTTATTGAACTGTTTGTCAGGTAGACTCACAACCGGTGTTATTTCGGATGGGGTACGGATGGTCAATGGTCATCCCTTGGATAGTGCCTTTCAACGCTCAATTGGCTATGCCCAGCAGCAGGATATTCATCTTCCTAATTCAACTGTAAGAGAAGCTTTGAAGTTTGCAGCGTATTTAAGACAACCAAATTCCGTGTCCAAAAAGGAAAAAGACGACTATGTTGAATATATTATTGACTTATTGGAGATGTTTGAATATGCCGATGCTTTAGTAGGTGTGGCTGGTGAAGGACTAAACGTTGAGCAAAGAAAGAGATTGACAATCGGTGTTGAGTTAGTGGCTAAGCCTGATTTGTTGTTATTTCTAGATGAGCCAACATCAGGACTAGATTCTCAGACAGCTTGGTCAATTTGCAAGTTATTACGAAAATTATCTGATCATGGACAAGCAATTTTGTGCACAATTCATCAACCGTCGGCCTTGTTACTAAAAGAATTTGATCGGTTATTATTTTTGCAGAAGGGTGGTCAAACTGTCTACTTTGGTGATTTGGGAGAGAATTGCTCCACTTTAATCAACTATTTCGAGAAGTACGGCTCACAGCCTTGTCCACCAGATGCAAATCCAGCAGAATGGATGCTAGAAGTTGTTGGTGCCGCTCCAGGTTCTCATGCCAAGCAAGACTATTTTCAAGTGTGGAAGAACTCTACTGAGTACCAAGAAGTCAGGAATGAATTGGAACGAATGGAGTTAGAATTAGTGAAGCTTCCCAAACCCGAAGCTTCGGATTCACATTTGAAGTACGCGGCCCCAATCTGGAAACAATATCTTATTGTATCAACTAGGGGCATTGTCCTGAAATGGAGAAATCCAAACTATATCTATTCCAAATTATTGCTAATCGTAGCTTCCTCGCTATTGAGCGGATTCTCGTTCTTCAAAGCTAATAACTCAATTCGAGGTTTGCAAAATCAAATGTTTGCAATTTTCATGTTATTTCTTCCGCATAATACCATAGTCGATCAATTGTTGCCGTTTTTTGTCAGCGAAAGGGAGATATATGAAGCAAAAGAAGCTCCATCTAGAACGTTCAGTTGGGTCGCTTTTATTGGTGGGCAAATTACATCAGAGATTCCATACCAGATAGTTGTAGGAACGTTGGCGTTTTTCTGTTGGTACTATCCTGTTGGTCTTTATGCCAATGCTGTTGCATCCCATGCTGTTCATGAACGTGGAGCTCTTATGTGGTTGCTTATGACATGTTTCTTAGTTTTTTCGTCCACTTTTGGCCAACTTTGCATGTCATTTAACGAATTAGAAGAGAATGCTGCAAATTTGTCCTTTGTCTCCTTCACGTTGTGCATGTTATTCTGTGGTGTTTTAGTCACAAAGGACTCATTACCAGGCTTTTGGATCTTCATGTACAGGTGTAACCCGCTTACATACCTTATTCAAGGTATGTTGTCTGCTGGACTAGCAAACACGACTGTACATTGCAAGCCAGAAGAGTTGTTGCAATTGTCGGCTCCCAGTGGTACTACATGTGCATCATTCATGGGTGATTACATGAATGTAGCTGGAGGATACCTATTAGAACCTAATTCCACCTCAGTATGCTCTTACTGCCCTATGAAGAATACCAATGACTTTTTAACTTCTGTTGATTCCATATACTCAGAAAGATGGCGCAATTTCGGTATATTCATCTGCTTTATTGCTGCCAACATAGGTTTATCATTTTTCTTATATTGGTTATCCAGAGTACCTAAGGGCACCAGAGAGAAGAAAAAGTTATCTAAATGAATTTTCATAAGTTATCCTTAAATTTGTGGCTAAGGCGGTTTGTTTGCTTTGTTTAGTGTTAAGCGACCTTTTTTCTCATAATTTACCTTGCTTATTGTCTTAGCGATTGTACTATTTCTCTATCATTTAGATAATATGAATAGCTTTTCCATGAATTAGAATATATTAACTGTAAATTATTCAATATATACCCTCAACACTTATTTTAATAGAAATTGGGTGCTATAAAGAAAAGCGGAGGTTCATCCCATTTCAATCAAGCCTCGGGTGATTCTTGCTTTGATAGGTCATAATCAGCAGTTTCATCATGAGAAACTGAGTGTTTCATAGCAACATCCAACCCGAACTTGAGTGCCGTGTCACCAGCATTATAACCTGCAGTCACATCTTCTCCAAACACCTGTGCTACTTCTTCCAATCCAAGACCTCTAGTCTCCGGGAAGATCCAATAGACAATATTCATTTGTACAACAAGCCAAATGCACCAAACAATATAATATCTCCACGTAATAGCAACCATTGCGATATTATTTACATAGTTGTTGAAGAACCCTACGACATTTCCTGAAAGCTGATAGATAGTTGAAGCTTGGGCACGCAAGTGGAATGGTGCTACCTCCATGACGTAAGTCAGGCCAACAGGAGATACAATATGGTAAAATCCAGTGAAAAAGAATATCATGGCAACAACACCCTTGCCCAATCCCTTGTTCTCAAAGTTCTGTTGCTGGTTTACAGCAGATAGAGCCGTCCAAATAACGTAAACAATACACATGAGAACGTAACCTCCAATGAACATAACTCTCCTGGGCAATCTATTGACATTTGAACCAACCGACACTGACCATACCAAACCATATACAGTTAAACCAATATTGATCTTGAGCTGATCGTTTGGATTAGAAATTCCAATATTTTTCAATACAATAGGTAAGTAATAGGAGGTGAGAGCATTACCACAAAGTTGAGCCATTGCAGGAACTGCACACACAATGAAGAACCGTCTTACTCTTTGTTTAGATTTGAACCATTCTGCAAACTTGTTATTCATTTGCATTTTTTCCTGTTCGATAATAGTCTTGATTTCAGCCATTTCATAGGCAACTAATTTTGAACTCTCGTCGCCACCAGCATGATACTTGACGAATATCGCGAAGGCTTTATCCTCACGGCCCTTACTAATCAACCATCTGGGAGATTCAGGTCCAAAAAAAGCTATAACCATTTCGACTGCTGGAAAAAAGCATTGTAAAAGCGAAGGTAACCTCCAAGACCAATTGTTTGTCTTCATAGAAGAATGATAAGGTCCCCAAGTAACTAAAGCAGCAGTAAATGAACCGAGTGGCCATGAGGCAACCAATAAAGCTGTTACCATAGCTCTTTGCGATGGATAAGCCGTCTCGGCCAACAACGGAGAAGCAGCTGCCGATGAAAGACATGAGCCTACACCCAATAATATTCTAGCTCCTGTGAACATACGAAAGTTTTTGGCGCATCCTTGAATAATAGCCCCGAGAATCACTACTGCGCATCCCAATATAACCGTCTTTCGTCTTCCAAAATAATCACATAACCACCATACGAAAGGGATCGTAATTAATGTTCCAATAGCTATACCGTTACTCATCGTAGAAAGGATGGACCCCGAAGGATGGTTAAAATACTCCTGCCAACTGGGAAGTGATTGCAACGAATTCATCATTGACCCATCATACCCAGAGGTCACTTGTGCCAAAATCCCTCCCAAGAGGAATATGTTAAGCTGTAATAAATGTCCATATCTCCACCAAGGCTTTTCTAGTTTTGGTGTCACATTTTCCAATGTAAGGAAATCCGTATTTTCGTCATTCGAAACCAGTTTAGCCTCTGACTCGATGAGCACAGTCTCGGTTTTTGTGTCGAGCTTCATATTGCTTTCTTTGTTGGCCGATAAAAATCGTCATTATTGACGAAAATTCAAGTTATTTTTATATCGAATTCGAACTTTGGCCATCGTATGATCACTTGCTGAACTTCCACCAAGATGATCGCAACTCAAGGTTGTTTAGTGAGACTTCATTGTCGTTCCTAAAGAGGAACTATCCACATAGCAAATTGGTGGGGAGCTCATTGAATATTGGGACGTGGACATTTCAATTTGATAAATAATATCTGTACCTTGTGGGGTGGAAATTTTTCTTGTCCTCCACTCAACTTGATAGTAACTCAGACCACAATAAAATATAATTGAATGTGAACCACCAAATTTTGATCTTTTTGGGAAATATACCCTTTTTTGCGAATTTAAAGTGCCACTCATAATTTGTGGAGTACTCCAAGTGGTCTTTTTGATTAGAGAGTGAGTCATGGAAGGTATCCTTCTTGATGTGAGGGGAGACTCTTCTCCTGACGAGTTGGTGCATTTTGTATTCCTCTACATTATTGTACCAAGTAGGGGTGACCTTGAAAAGAATCGATTCCCCGCCGTAAATTCACGAGGAAAATTGACGAGCACCCACCAGTCCAAATCTGGAGCAAAGAAACTGAATCCAAATTCGTATGCAGTGACGTAGAAAATAAGGTGGCAAACAAAATCTGTAACGTTGCATGGAAATCAAATGTGTTACTAAAAGTTTCTTCTGTTTCAAGATCCAATAATTGAATCAGATTATTTAGAATGATTCTTGAAGAGAACTTATTGTTCAACGTAACTTCACCTTTTAGTCTTGTTCTTCAACATGTTTGATACTATAACTTTGGTGGGTTCAAACTATCTTCTTCCTCATCCGACGCATGCCTGGAATAAAATCACAAAAAGGTCCCAACAAAGAATCATAGTAAGTATTGACAATTGGGAAGTTTTGTACTAGGATATTCTACTGGCTATCACGATTAGATGATTTCCCCGCCCAATAGCACAATACATTGAATACGTTCGGAATGTAATTTTTTATAATTCTCTACCATCGACACTATCTATATAAGCCTAGTTCTAATAGTTTGTTTCCGATTACAATAAAGTAATAATCGGCATAAACTAAGCCATGATCAACCAATCTCTCATAGGTGTCGGGGTTGTTATTTATTGTTGAATCTTTCAAGATTGTATCGAATTCACCAACTGTGACATCTCCATTAGAGTTGATTTTGGATTGGTTGGTCAAAGACAGGGATATAGTATCTCGAACAATCTTAAGACCCTTAGTTAAGAACCCTTCATCTTTAGTCGCTTCAAAGATTTTAATTAATCCAAGTGCTGATATCATCGCAGCAGATGCATCTTTGCGATCCTTATCCGGTGCATCAAAATCCCATGGTGGAACACCATCTTCAGGTAGCTTCGAAACAAAAACATCGGAAATTGAAATAGCTGCGTCCAAAAATTTTGCTTGTTTTGTCCATAAATATGTTTCAGCAAAACCTAAAATAGCCCAAGCTTGACCTCTGGCCCAAGTGCTTTCATCACTGTAGCCTTGATGGGTGAACTTGGATCTGGGTAATCCTGTTTGAACATCGTAATTGACAACATGATAACTGGACCATTCCGTTTCCCTAAAGTGATTCTTAAATGTGTTCTCAGCATGGGTGGTTGCAATTGTAGACAATGATAAGTCACCTGTAATACTAGCTACATAATAGAGCATATTCAAATTACACATGTTGTCAATGATGACAAGAAAGTCCTTCCTCTTGTCCTCAAATGCATGCCTTTTGTTTTCTGTAGTATCCCAACTTCTGATTACACCCACTCTCTCATCGAAACGGCTGGCTAAAGCTTTGGCCGCTGTCTTTAAACAGGACAATGCCTTTTCACTCTTCACTCTTTCAAACTCTCTCCTAAAGGCCGGTTCTATGATGAACCCTAAATCATGAGTATCGGTTCTTGGAGCTTGTGCGACTAGTCCTTCAGCCCACCACTTTGCAGCAAATTCTAATTTGAGGGGATGGATTTTGTCATTTGGAAATTTGCTCGGATATTTATCTTGTCTTTCTAATAGCGCTGCAATAGACCCCGCGAAGAAACCGGCAGTCCAATGATCAATGTCTCTAAAGTGGTATCTTCCATCGGAGTATTCTGGTGTTTTGGATGGGGGGCTATTTGAGTCTAAAGCAGTCGAAGCAACGCCCCAAATTTTAGCCACAGATGATTCCGAGAATAAATTCTCTTCAATTTCTCTTAATAGTAATTCACTTTCTGTCATATTTGGGATTTGGGTTTTGCGAGGACTTCACCCAAAAACCATTTCCATTGAAAGTTGCAACTGCTTTGTTCCTATTTATATTTTCTAGTATTATCTACTACTTAATCTGTGATCGCCTCTCAAATAGGAAGCGAAAAACGCGGGGATGCACGAAAATTGGTGGAGTGTCCTTGAAGTATATCAAACAGACGTTAAAACCGTGTTGTACGAACGGCCAATATTCCAGTGATTGGCTGTTGGTGTGCTAATAATAATCCGCTCATTTTTCGTGGCATTCCCTGTGATTGAAGATGCAGACTCCGTGAATCATCAGCGGTGGGAATCTCGGTTGTCGACACAGCTGGCACCAAACTTTTTAGCTCTCATTATGGAACATCTTGGTGGCAACGAGATCCGCATTGTCTAGTTACTCATCTTGTAAGAGTTTTGGTGGGGGAGCGGGGGACCATTAGAAATTCCGTGTGCCCCACATTTCGCAAATGTATACGCATGGAGTACTTTCATTCTGCAGGAAACCAGAGGGAGTATATGGGGTAAAGCCCAAGTCATGAAGGTTGAAAAATAGTGGAGGATGCCTTCTTCAAGGAACAATTGATGAACCCTGCTTCTTATGCACTACTATGTCCAGAAGACCCTTAAGAAATGGTAGAGCCTTCAACGAAGAAAGCCTCGACGGCCAAAACCAGAACTGGTGAGAGTTATGTATGCGACGAGCCTGGATGCGCAAAAACATTCATGAGATCAGATCATCTATTGAGGCACAAGAGGAACCATGAGGCGGAAGAGTTGTTCAAATGTACATGGGATGGATGCAAGAAGACATTTGTACGTAAGGATGTAATGAACAAACATTTCAATAGACATGTAGCGAAACAAAAGCGAAAAAACTCATTAGACAAGAAGGATATCCAGTTCTTAGAGGTTTATACCCCCAAGTCACTTGCGAATGGGATTACTAGCAATAGATCCAACACTAGAACCGTGAATATGAAGAGGATGAGCATAAGCTCAGAAGACTCTCTAGTGAGTTCCTACAGTTCGGCTGATGTTGGTTCTCAACTTGGTTCTCCTCCAACACTTGCAAGAGATAAGTTCAGTATCAACTTTGTTATAAACAATCATGTTGAGGAAATCTTCAAAAATGTTGGTCACTCCTCTTCCGGTGGTTTGGTCACATCAGATCAATCAATCGGTATTACCAGCATTAATGAACCTGTCCCGATCCAAGCTGTGAGCGCCCCAAATCCAAATTCAACCGATAACTTTACTAGTTCCTTTAACTCACTAGACTCCATCGAGTGGTTATTACAAGAGGACCACGACCCAACCCGATTCTTCTACTATTCGCCAACCTCTTCATTCAAAGAGTTATTATATGGTACACCGACATTCCACTACTCTACTTCTCAGAGTACTATTTCAGACCAGACAAGATTGGAACTAGTGGCTATGCTACCAAATCTACAGTTCAATGAATATTTTAGCATAGAACTCATTGAAAACTATTTGGAATGGTTCTGGGGTATATACCATCCGCAATTCCCTATAATTCACAAACCTACGTTTTCAACCGAAAAGACCAAACCTGTTTTGCTTCTCAGCATGATTGCCATGGGCGCATCGCTATTTTCTCGCGATTGCCATAATGAAGGCGTTAAGCTGTCAACTAAGAAGTTAGCCGAAGAGATAATACAACCATTAAGAGGTCATTTAGTTTCTGAGAGTGAATATCTCCCTACAGTGACATCTTGGATGATTCAAAGTTTATTGATATTGGAATGCTTTGAAATAACCTGTTCCAACAGGAGGCTACATAGGAGAGCAAATTTGAACCATGGCTTAAAAATTGAATTGTTGAGACGAAGTCCATTACTTGGAGGTGACCCCTCGCGGATGTTCTATCAAGATAAAGTAGTTGGGGATAGTGATGTTTGGGAAAACTGGGTAGAAATGGAATCTCTTAAAAGGTGTGCATTCATGGCTTTCGTAGTTGATACATACCATGCAATCATCTTTGGGCACAATACTATTATTTTTCCGAACCATATCAAATTGCCATCTCCATGTGCAGATGAACTATGGGAAAGGGTCAAAGTAGACAAGGAAAACAATAACCATCAGATGGATAACCCAAAGTTTTTGGTAATGTTGACGGATACTCTTAGAAAAAAAGATTTTGAGGTATCTTCCTTGAATACAAGAATATTACTTGCTGGTCTAATAAGTTTGGTATTCCAAATTGAACAATACTACATGCATATTAAAGCACTTCACTGGCAAAACCTTCGCTCCACTTGGAAAAATGAACTACTCTCAGCCCTAGACTTTTGGTATGATAGTATATGTGATGAGTCTTGCTGCAACTTAGAAAAGGCATTCTATTGCGCAGGTGATATTCTGGATGTCTGCTTGGCGAAGATGAAGGATCATACATGTAAGTTCGCTGTTTACCATATCGCGCAAGCATTCCTAAGATTATCTCAATATGACTGTATTATTTTTGCAGGCTCGCCTACGCGAATGAACGTTAAGGCAGATTTGAGTGATTACGAGGCAGTAAGAGAGAGAGTGTATAAATGGGCAAATTCTCCAGAGGGAGATATCTCTGTGGTTCATGCTTACTTGTTATTGATTGAGCTACTCTTTGACGAAGATACAGGCGAAGCAATTATGTATGATCCCAATACAGATCCTGTCTTCTATAGACCGAATATAGTTTCCTCGTCACTCTTCTTAATATGGGGTTACAACTACTGCCTATACGGTCCCGAGTCAGATTACTATTCAACCTTATCACGTAATTGTGATGAAACTCTCTCGAATGTGACCTTTGGTTTAGCAAACGAAAGCTTTCCATCTAAACTAAATGGATACGCTTACCTAAGACATATAAAAGCTCATTTTTATCAAATCGAGGAGAAAACCCAAGCAAGGGCTTCACGGAGATTTTGCAGATATGGACAAGTTTTGAATCAGATTCCCGATACCCACTTCTCTGTTGGCTTGTTGCGCCTATTCAAATCCAAGTATGAGAACTGCGATTCCCAGATATGTCGGGAATACGGAAAACTCATTGATAATTGCATTCAAAGGAGTTTAGGGCGAAAGTCCGTAGTGTGCGAAAACATGTATGATGAGTAGAGTAAAAAAAGACAACACATGAATTAATAACCCCCCACGTATGGATCGTAGTTAGTCATAGTATATGAGCATGTATAGTATAACAACCCAATTGGGTTTAAGATCAAATACCCTAAAACGGAAATGCGCCCGAGATCACCAAAAGAGTGAACATTTGGTGGGGGAGGAGAGGATTGTCAAATTATATATATTGAATGTAGATCTCCCATCACTCATAATATAATGTATTTTTAATATGCACAACTAGCAATATCTAGTTGCAAAATGTCATTTAGAATCTGGGAGAATATTGAGCTCAAGTCTAAAAGTGACATTGAAGACGCTTTCGACGAACTCTTCGAACCTTTGGTACCCACTTTCTCCCCTGGGTGTGCCAGAGTTAGACTAGCCGAAACTGGCTCATCATGTTCAACGGAAGCTGCAGAGCTCGAGGGTTTCCTGAGGCTCCTTTGGGGTATAGTACCGTACGCTTATGGTGGCGGTGACTTCAAACATTGGGATACTTACCGGAGAGGAGTAGCCAATGGAACAAATCCCGACCATGCTGAATTCTGGGGCTATCCCCATGACGTTGATCAGAGATTAGTGGATATTGCAGCAGTTGCTTTCGCGCTATGCTTTACTCCACAATACTTGTGGGATCCCCTTTCGAAAGAAGAGAAGTTCAATGTTTCTACCTACTTGCGAATTTCAAGCACAAAGGAGTTCTGCCATACCAACTGGAAATTCTTTAGAGTTCTTATTGACCTAGCTTTGGAAAGACTTGGCTACGAAATTGATACAGAGGGAAATCAAAAATATTTGCAAGATCTAGAATCGATGTATCTTGATAATGGATGGTATGGGGATGGAAAATCGCACCGTATAGACTACTATAATGCCGTGGCATTTCATTATTACGGTTTGGTGTATGTTCATTTTAAAAAGGACAATGATCCTGATAGATGTGCTAGATTCCTATCCAGGGCCAAATTATTTGCTAAACAGTATATACATTGGTTTGCTGATGATGGAGCAGCCCTCCCATATGGAAGATCCTTGATCTATAGGTTTGTGTCTGTGGGATTTTGGGGTATATTACCTTTGGTTCTTGATCCTGAAGAGGAACCAGTTATCCCATGGGGAGTGATGAAAGGAGTATATTTACGTAACCTTCAGTGGTGGAGAAAGCAGCCTCTCTGTTTCTTTGGCTCAAAGTTGTTGACTCTTGGTTACTCTTACCCTAATTCATTAATGACAGAACGCTATAATGCACCACAATCTCCATATTGGGCCTTTAAAGGGTTTTCGGGTTTATTCATTTCGGATTCGCATCCTTTCTGGACATCGGCGATACAGTCATTGAGTTTGCCAAATACATTTCTCGAGGTAGTTGGTATGAAAATATATCATACTAAATCAAATACCACCGCTTTGATCAATGGACCATGGAATGATGAATATCAAACGGAGAAGTACACCAAGTTTGCATACTCGACTAGGTATGGGTTTGGTGTCATTACTAATCATCGAACATTTGACTTGGCCCATCTAGATAATATGATTGGTATTAGCTTCAACGGAAAGGAGTTCTTCGTTAGGCAAAGTTACCAACCACTTACATCTAATAAGTTCCTTATATCGAAATGGTCGCCAGTGCAAGGTATAGACATTGAAAGTTTTATTATTCCAAACGATAAATTTCACTCAAGAATTCATTATATAAAGAACAATACGGGATATGAAGTCCACACAAGGGAGGGTGGTTTCGCAATTCCATCCCTGTACAAGAGAACCATTGTAAGAAGTACTTCCGATAGAGATGCCATTGCCTCTTCGGAGGACGATTACAGTAGTATCGTCGATCTTGGAGGCAACAGGATTCCCGTAATTTGCGAGCCAGAGCCGAATTCAAACATATTGTATCCAAAAGTGTTGTTACCTGAATTATGTGGATCTGTTCCACCTAAGAGCACAGAAAGGTTTACGTGTGCAGTATTTGCTACACCAACTGAAGATGAAGACATCACTACTGATACTTGGCTAGTGAAGGCAAACTTGCCATCTGATGAGGAGTTTCATAGTGCAATATTAGGTGCCAAATCCGTTCTTTGCAACCCATCATATGTCAAATAATCCCAATATAATAATAAAGGAGAACACGCGGTGTGCTTCGTAATCACATTTATATATGCTTCTGATTGAAGTTTAAGTTAGAAAGAAAGAAGTGGCTTTAATTTGATATATACTTTTGACATTAAAAAGACAGAATAGAAAAGCATTTATCGCTCCAAATTAGAAATTATCACAAAATAAGTAAGCAAGCTGTAGAAGTAAAGGAATTTCATTTTTGAGTGTTGATATCTTTGACCAACTCAGTAACTTCATCTAAATCAATGCCAGTGATAGATTTGATGAACACACTAAAATCAGTGTTCTCGTGAGCTCCAGCCAAGCCATCCCTAGTGTTCAAAATCTTTTGGGTGAGGTATGGCGAGTTTGAGAAAGAATAAATATCAATGTCAATAGCAGAGTGGCCAGTGGTACTCCAGGAAACTGAACTTCTGGAACTGGTCAAGTTTGCAATTCCAGCCGAAAGATCCAAAATCTCATCTTCATCGTCAAACTTGGATAAAGCTTTGATTCTGTTTACCTCGTCTTCCGTATAGTCTTGAAGGCCTAATCCTTCTTCGAGAACAACATCAGTGATGAAAGTAGTTAAATCCTCGTCGTTGTTCTTGTTTTCAAAATCATTGATTGCATTCGCCAAATGTTCACTTGAATGAGTTGCGTTAAGGATTGCCTCATAGTCTGATGGCTTGGTACCAAACACAGTGAGCCCACCAGTTTCGTGGTCTGCTGTTGATATGAATATTGTTTCAGTGTCAGAGTCTTGTATGAACTTCCGAACTTCTTGAATGACATCGTCGTGCTCTAAGACCTCACGGGAAATTGCTTGAGCGTCGTTGGCATGCCCGGCGTGGTCAGGTCTTGAGCTTTCTATCATTAAGAAGAACCCTTTGTCAGTATTCTGTGTGGCTCTGCTCAATGCATTCAACGCTACTTGAGTTTCTTCAACCAAATTTGGGTAGACAGACTCGTCACGATCAATTTTGTAAGGGATATCATTGTCTGCAAACAAGCCTAACAATGGCAAAGTAACATTTTCTCCTAACTGTAATAGGTCAAATTGCTCTCTGTTCCCTGCGTACGTCCACGTTCCGTTGGATTGGACTTCTTCGATTAAGTTTCTGTCGTCAGTACGACTTCCACCTTCTTCAGAACTTGGATAGAAGTAAGTTCTTCCACCTCCTAAAATTAAATCTGGAACTCTTCCCAAAGGGTGATCCCCAAGCAATTGCTCCGCGATTCTCTCCTCATATCCCCTGTCCTTAGCATGGGCAGCCAAAACTGCTGGTGTAGCATCAGTGACTCTGGTAGTGGCGACGATACCTGTAGTATAACCTTGCAATTTGAGGGCTTCGCCAATTGAACCAAGTGGCACACCTTCAGGGCTGACATTAATACCCTTGTTGTATGTTTTCCAACCTGTAGCATAAGCTGTACCTGCAGCAGCTGAGTCCGTGACAAAAGAATTGTTGGATCTACTTCTGAATGTGCCGATTAAATGGTTGTCCAATTCCAACACGTCATTGTAGGGAAGGTCATCACGAACTTGACGGAATGTTCTGGCCAATTGGACTGAAGCAGCTCCCATTCCGTCGGAAACTAAGAAGATGATATTCTTCTTTCCTTCCTTCTGGTTATCCACTGGAGCTGCTACGATAACATCAAAAAGGTACAAGTATACTGCCAATGCAAGAATTGACAAGTTGGAGATCTTAGGGAAAACGAAGTTTTGCATTGTAGGGTATAATAAGCAATGGCAATGGTGTTGTTATGAGTCTGGATGCTTTCAATTGAAATAGCAAGTGAAATTCTTCACTATTTATAGGACGAAAATTGGAGGAGCTTCCGCATAGTTACCTAATGTCATGAAAAGTTGCAGCCAACTAGAAATTGCAACAGGTACCACGGGGAATCGAAAATTTGCGACAAGAAAAAATGCTAAACCTTAAAATTTCTAGGCTGTGGAATGCTCGGTTCATTAGTAATGTGAGTTCTAGTGCTTCTTTCTCTCTTCATTCTTTCAGTTCGTGATCATCACAAAACACTGTATGTTCTCGAATTGTCACTTCCATTTGAATATGCTATGGCTAGAAAGATATGACTGTATGTAAAGAGGTCGACCATTTATAAAATTTCTGGATTACATGCGAATTAAACAAATTTTCCTAAATTCAACAACTTGTCTTCCCTTAGTGCTCTGAAGAAGGATTACCCTGCAAGCACGTGTCAGTCATATAGGAGATAATAGGAGTTACAAATATGTTCGTCTCATTACTCCTCTATTTCTTAGCATTCAGGGAGGATTGGTTTCACTCTTGGCAAATTCATTCTTAGCGCCAACTACATTGGGAACTACATTTGGAACTTGTGCGGCTCTGTGGCCACAGAAGAAAAAAGCGGTATCGCTGTATTTCATCTTTACGCATTGAATCTGGAAGAAGACTATATTAGACTAATAATGGCTGCATTAGGAAGCGAGGTTCCAACACAGAACTAGCTCCATTTCCGCAAAGGCACCCTGTGGCAAATTGATCATCACTTCAGACCCAACCCACACCTTGGTACCCCTCAACATCGCATTTAACTATACTCTCAGCAATTTGTAATATAACAGCAAACCGGTGCCATATATGGCAAACCCTAATAATTGTAGCGGAAATTGACATTTTCCACATCAGTTAAGTCATCAAAGGCATGTTTCAAGTCTTGATCCGCTTTTGCTAAACCACTTTCAATCATTTTGTTCTTCCTATGATTTTCTCTCATTAACCACACTCTCATGAAAACTAAGACACAGATCAACGCAGCGTAGCAGCCCATATGTGTACCAAACGCAGTAAGGTAACGTGGTGAGTCTCGGGCAAGAAAAACTTGAGGACCGATACAATTACCTGCGGCCCAACCCACGAAATTAAAGGCTGTGCAAAATGACTTTTTAGATTGACCTGCAACATTTCTTGAAAGTAGTGATAACCCTAAGTTCGCAACACCCCAGAACGAAAGCGTAAGGTAGTAACAGAAAAGTAATGCTCCTCTTCTAACTTTATATGTTTGCGATGTAGGATCAAGGCCACCAAAGTCCACTGTCATCAAGACAACGGTACCGATAATTGAAGGTATACAATATCCTATCATGAAGAAGATATTCTGGTTATACTTTGAAGCCAACCAAGCAGACGACAACAACAAGAAAATTAAATAAGCACCTAAGACCATAGCTAACAACTGGGTTTGCAAGATAGTGAAACCGAAAGAAGCAATGATAATATTGGCGAATGCTCCTAATCCTGAAGTGGGTAATGATGTCAACAATTGAATAAAGAAATAACAATACGTCTGAGGATCTTTTAATGCTTCATACATTTGTTCCTTCTTGAATTTACGATTTTGTAATCCAGTCTGATTTGAACGCACTCTTTCAACCATTAACCTTTTGTCTTCCTCGGAAAAACAAGAAGCCTTCATAGGTGAATCTGGGGTCCACCAGAGAATGAAAATACCCCAAACAACAGTGATGCAGCCATAAACTAAGAAAAGGATTTCCCAGTTTCTCAATGAAGCACCAGTAATCAAAGTAAAGCAGTACGACAATAACCCACCAACAATTTGTTGACCACCATTCATCATATACCAAAGGGCCACGATGGTGGCTTGCTCAGATCTCTTATACCACATAGATGATAACAAGATGAAACATGGTTGACAGCAGCATTCAAAGAAACCAAGTAAAGTTCTAACTGTAACTAAAATTGCGAAGTTCTTTCCTAGGGCATGGCATGCCAAGACAATTCCCCAAGCTATGATATTAAAGCACAAGTATTTAACAACTGGAACCTTTTGAATTATCCAATTAGTTGGCAATTCCCAAAATAAAACCGCCAAGTAAGTACATGTGGTCAACCATGAGTATTGTTGGCCAACCAAATTAGCGTCCTCTCTGATTCCCATAATGGAAGCAAAGGAAAGCGTACCTTTATCTAATGCCTGCAAGAAGTACGTTCCAATCATGCATGGTAGAATTCTTGTATTGATGAGTCTTCTCAATCTCTTATTAGTCTCTTCATCAATATCAACAGCTTTATCTTCCATATATTCCAAGATCTCGTTATCGATTGCCTCGACGTTAACATCTCCGTTTTCAAGCAAACTTTCATCTGTTCTACCACCCACCTTCTCAATGTGCTCAACGGTACCAGCCGTTTTAGTGTCTTTTCTCATTATGTCATTGTTATCAGAACTCGAGTTGGAGCTATAACTATTAATCTTAGTCATTGTATCCGATAGTGTAGGTGCTTGTTGGAATTAGTAGTATTTGGTTAACTTTGAAAGGGCTGCTTCGCTTCGTTATATAGACATTCCGTATCCATTAGTTCTCCGCTTTTTTTCAAGCTTTCATTTCTTCGATTACATTGTTGCCAACATAATAGTCTCTTCAAGTACGTTTCAATGGTGGGGTTAACGACGCACTGGTACCAAGAATCACTGCTTATTTTGCACAATGAAGATCTATACTAGTACGCTGAGAAGCTATAGCAGATTATTTTTCACTACCAGTGCCCCGCAAAACAAGCATCTTCCTGCATTATGCGGGGATCGAGATGTCGGAAAGATTAACATGATAAAAAGCCTCCTTCAAGAATATGGACGTCGGGCCAAAGATACACCGACAAGAGTATAACTACAGCCTTTATAACTACGAAGATGCTGTCTTTCGAAATCATTGATTCGAGATTTGAGACTAGCTCGATTAGGTAAAAAATAACGGTCATGCCATCTCAATTGTACGGAGTGAGAGCGGCTGACGTAGATGAATTGGTGAGAAGGCTAATTAACAACTTGATTTCTATTAAGGATGAAAGTGGACAATTCTTGTTGACGCTACCAGATGGAAGAGTAATTGATACTAAGGGATGGATTTCTGGTTGGGAATGGACTCACGGCATAGGTCTTTATGGTATGTGGCATTACTATGAAATGACCAATGAGCCTAGCATCTTAGGTAATATTGAAGACTGGTTTTCAGCACAATTGTTTGGTCCTGATGGTTCTACTTCTAAGAATATCAATACTATGTCAGTTTTCTTAACCTTGGCTCTTGTACACGAGAAGAAGCCAAATAGCAAGTACTTGCCATTTCTCGATTCTTGGGGCGAATGGGCAATGCATGAGTTGCAAAGAACACAATGTGGAGGTATGCAACATGCCACGTACCTCACAGACAACCACGAACAGATGTGGGATGATACGCTTATGATGACTGTTCTACCTTTAGCTAAAATAGGATTGTTGTTGGATAGGCCAAGTTACGTAAATGAGGCCAAGAAACAGGTTCTTTTGCACATCAAGTACTTAACTGATTGCAAAACAGGTTTATGGTTCCATGGTTATACTTTCGAAGGAAACCACCATTTTGCAAATGCATTGTGGGCTAGAGGTAACTCCTGGGTAACTATTGTTATTCCAGAGTTTATCGAATTGCTCCAGCTAGAGCCAGGTGACTACTTTAGAGAGTTTTTAATCGAGGCTTTGAATGCCCAAGTTACAAAGCTTGCAGAGTTGCAGGACGATTCTGGTTTGTGGCATACTTTGTTAGACGATCCCACATCCTACAAAGAAGCTTCTGCAACAGCAGGTATTGCTTATGGTATTCTTAAAGCTGTTCGCAAGAGGTATGTGAGTTCAAAGTTTAAGACGGTCGGTATAAATGCAATCAAAGCCGTTATTGGTCAAATTGATGAACAAGGCGAATTGTTGAACACATCTTTTGGCACCGGAATGGGCGATACTCTACAATTCTACAAGGATATACCGCTTACATCGATGCCTTATGGTCAGGCAATGGCAATGATGGCACTCGTTGAATTTTCCAGATTGTATTATTAAAATGACTTTAAAGTATTAAACTAAGTAGACGACAAAAATATACAAGCTGGAACAACCAAACACCACATAACTAAATTTAGTGGAGGATAGTACACACTTCAGCTAGCACCTTCCTAGCCACCAACTTCATCCTCATCTTCAACAATCACGCGTAATAAATATAACAATAATACCATATCTTTCACTGTAGATTGGGTTCGGTGGAACTTTAATCTCCTGAAAAAAAATGCGCTACCCCACATTTTCCCCCACCAAATGGTAGTTGCAAAATAGACATGCGTACCCCACCAAAAAGATGTCAATTGCGCTTAAGGACGGGAAAGAATGGGGGAAACTATTCCAAGTTGATTCAGGGATATATTAATCGGTGGATTTATTCCCTTCAGCAAAATTCGGTAATGTGTAAGTATTACAGTATTCGTTGCACTTTATACTTCAAATATTATACATCAAAATGACCGTCGGACAAAGCCAGAAGGCTGTTTTGGGAGCAGGTATTTACTCTCCAGTACCAACATTCTTCAAGGGAGCTGATTTCGAGTTGGACTTAGACTCGCAAGTTAAGCATGCCCAGATGTTATACGACTCCGGAATAAACGGAGTGGTAATTGCTGGTTCCATGGGTGAATCTCCTCATTTGACAAGAGACGAGAGAGCACTTTTGTTCAGAACAATCAGAACTGCAATCCCTGATCCAAACTTCAAGATAATTGCTGGAGCCCCACCAAGTTCCGTAAAGGATTCTATTGCAGAGACCAAGATAGCAAAAGAAGCAGGAGCTGATTTCTCTATTTTGTTACTTCAAGGTTATTTCGGTCCTAATTTGATCTCTCAAGAGGGTATTGTTGACTATTTCACTGCCATTGCAGACGACTCTGCCTTGCCAATTATCATTTACAACTACCCAGGAACAAGCAACGGAACTGAGATCAAACCAGAAACTTTCGAGGTTTTGTCCAAGCATCCTAACTTAGTAGCTGTGAAATTGACCCACTACAACATGGCTCTTTATACCTTGTTATCAAGAAACGTCACCATTTCAGAGACCAACAACTTTAGACCATTTACAGGATTAGGTCAGATATTGGTCCCGGCATTATCGATTGGTGTTTATGGTGCCATTGATGGTTTGTCAGGTATTTTCCCTAAGTCGATGTTGAAGATCTTGGAGTACTACAAAGCCGGCGAGATCAAGAAACTGACGGAATTGCAATACTTGGTTACAAAAGTTGACGAGATGGTTTCTGCGCTCAACGTTGTTGGAGTAAAGTACGCCATCAAGAAGGTGCACGGAATTGGAGAAGTCTTGGAGGGAAGACCACCTCTCAGCAAACCTGTCAACTTGGACACATGGAAGTACTACGAAAAAGATTTCTATGCTTTGGCAGAGGTTGAGAAGAGTTTGTAGAGCATTTATCCAATATGTATGCCAGTATTACTTACGAATAAACCAATATTAAATTTGAAGTTTGAGTCTCGCTATTTGCTCTAGAATTCCGAAGTGTAGCTCTCTGTCAAGTTAGCCAAGTAGTATATCCATATCATGCTGTCACCGTCTACTCCCATAGTTCTGAAACACTACAATCGTACTATACTACAACTACCTACAATATCACCTATCACCTATAACCTATACTAAAACCCTATAAGAGTAAACTCTTATAAGGGCATACATGTAAGAAAGTACATCCATATGTGTCAAATTGTACACAGGACTATTTCCAATTCTCTCTGCATAAAATACCCCCACTTGCGTTCATTTGTATCTTTGGTGGGGGCGGGGTCTTGCAACCATTCCCCCTCAGCTTGTTGATTGATCTCAGTGGTCCCTCCGATCCACAGCAAGACAAAGACCATTGACCATCCGAGACGACAATGGCTCAATAAGTCGGTAAATAATGGTGGGGTGAATGCTGTGTGGCATTTAGCAAATTATATTTAAGGTAGCGGTTCTGGCAGTATGGGTCTGGTTTTGAACAGTTTTCGCAACCAATCAAAATGTCAACCCCACAAAAGTAAGTCTTCATGATCTTCTCCAAATTAGAACTAATGACTAACAATTTATAGCTCCACCACAGAATACACCTTGCACACCGGCCAAACTATCCCAGCCGTGGGTTTAGGTACCTGGCAATCAACCAACGAAGAAGCCTACGAAGCCGTCCTCAATGCAATCAAAGCTGGCTACAAGCACATCGATACCGCTGCTTGTTATGGAAACGAAGAGCCTGTCGGTAGAGCTATTAGAGACTCCGGAATCCCAAGATCTGAGTTGTTTGTTACTACCAAGATTTGGGGTACCGACCACACGCGTCCAAAGCACGCCTTACAAACATCTTTGGACAAGCTTGGACTCGACTACGTCGACTTGTACTTGATGCACTGGCCAGTTCCATTGAACCCAAACGGAAACCACGCTTTGTTTCCAACCCTTCCAGACGGAAACAGAGACATCTCACAAGACTGGGATTTCATTAAGACCTACGATCTTATGCAAGAATTGATCCCAGAAGGTAAAGTGAAAGCTATTGGAGTTTCAAACTTCTCCCTCACCAACTTGAAGAAGCTTTTGAATGCACCAACAACCACAATCAAGCCGGCTTTGAACCAAGTTGAGTTACACCCACTTTTACCTCAACCAGAGTTGGTTAAGTTTGCTAAAGCAAACGATATCGTTATGGCTGCTTACTCCCCATTGGGCTCTACCAGCTCTCCTCTCTTGAAAGATGAAACCATAGTCAAGATTGCTGAGAAGTACCAAGTTCAACCAGCCACTATTCTTATCTCCTGGGCTTTATGGAGAGGAACTGTTGTGTTGCCAAAGTCCGTATCTGTTAAGAGAATACAAACCAATCTCCAAACCATCACATTGGAGGACGAGGATGGAGAGGCTCTTAACAACATTCATAAGATTAAGGGTAACACCCGTTTTGTCTTACCAAACTGGTTCCCTTTTATTGTCTTTGATGAAATCGTATAGATCTAACTTATTCTCCCATGTGATATCTTTTGGTTAATATATAATAGTACCCCAATTAGACAACTTATTGACTTGATCAATGTAGTGCTGAAGTGGTGAAATAACTCCCTGTTGGTTTCTTATTATGACTTCCACCAATAGTGATAACGTGTCAGCCAATTTGCTGAATTTTCTTTGGTTAAAAGCATTTGTAGCCTTGAACATCTCTAATTGGCAATCCCTACAAGTGACTCTCTTCAATGTGTAAATATGTATTTGGTAGTTCGACTATTTATCTAAGCAAATTCCTTGCTGTAATCAGACAAGGTAAATCTGTATTTAACATCTCCATTATGACATCTTTCCAATGCTTCTTTGATTCCGCCTTTGCTGATAGCAATTGGTTCGTACCACGATTCAATTCCTTTTTCAGCTGCTAACTTCAACATATCTATCATCTCTTCCCTGCTACCCAAGTGGGATGAACCAATGTAACATCCGTTCTTAAGAAGACTTCCTCCCGAGATTTGGAACAGGTCTTCTGGCAAGCCAACAGCAATGAATTTAGCATGGACCTTCAACATAGCAGCGTAAGCATCAAAATCGAAGTTCTGGGTGGAGTTGGCGGTACTTATGATCATATCCAACTTGTATTTCAAGTCCAGGTTCCAGTTCTCTCCTTCACCTGTGGCCACAAAGTGGTCAGCACCCAATTTGATAGCATCGGCCCTCTTACTCAGAGATCTAGAGAATACGAAAACCTCGCAACCCAAAGCTTTGGCCCACATTATGGCGAAGTGCCCCAAACCACCAATGCCGACAATTCCAACCCTCTTCCCTGGACCAGCTCCATTTCTGACCAATGGGGAGTATGTAGTTATACCAGCACATAACATTGGTGCAACTCCCAAACTACTCAATTTCTCTGGGATTGGGAATGCAAAGTGCTCATGGGCTCTGACGTGGGAAGAATAACCACCATAGGTTCTAGTTCCATCAGGATATGCATCATTGTAGGTATCCACCCACTTTGGACAGTAAGTTTCGTTTCCTTGTTTGCAGATTTCACATTCTAAGCACGACCATATTTGAGCTCCGACCCCAGCTCTGTCTCCCACTTTCAATGTGGTCACCTTTTCACCTACTTTGACCACCTCACCGACGATCTCGTGGCCGACAATAACTGGCAATACTGGTGCTTCCCAGCCTCCGGTGACAGTGTGAACGTCGGAACCGCAGACACCGCATGCCTCGACCTTAATGTCGACATCGTATGGTCCAAATGGCTTTGGCTTGAACTCAATCTTTTCAACCGTGCTCCATTTCTTGGTGTCTTGCACAGCAAAACCTTCAAATGTGTCAGGATAAACCATATCTAATGCTCAATTGGATGTTCAGTGCAGTTATTAACAGGATTCAGTCTAGATCCAGTAACGCTATATGTAGTAACCACAAAAGTACTACCACAATCTCAATTCCTTTAAAAGACCTAAATTTTCACTCTCCCCGTCTTCGGCTCAATATTTATCATCAAGGCTCCCCCACCATTTTCTTCGAAAAACGTCAAAAGCTGCAAATCGAGACGACGAAAAAATATTAACAGGTGGGGAAATATTTTGCGCCGCACGGAATAATGTTCGCAGCGAAATGTGGAGATCAAGAGTGTAGATAAGACGTGGTCTAGGAAGATAGGAAGGTGGAGGTAGGGTTTTAGTGGGGGATAGAGATAAGTGTTTTGGGTCAGACTGAGAGAGGGCTTGGGTGTTGGGTAGAGATTGGTTTTACCAGTCGTCGGCCCGGGTGAAAATGTGAGCGGGTGGTGGGTGATAATGGCTCGTTCTTAGATGTAGGATGAAGCATGCTACACTGGGTGAGTAGAGGGATAAGCGGCTGATGCTTAGTGATGCCTGGTCTTCTGGTAGTTCGTAGATCGCTAGCCTAGAACTTCATTGGGGTGGGCGGATAAGTATGACTTAATTGTTCATTGCTCTGGGGAATGCAATTGTGCAGACCAATTTCGACAAAGACCTTTGTAACTTTTGCGAAGACCATTTTGCAGTGAACAGAGTTCGGTAGAATGATTTTACGATTTGACGCAAATGGTTTTGCTATTAAAAGTATAAAATTGTTAATGTCTGGCGTATTCCTCTAATTCCCAATTACTCTAACATAACCATTCATTCAGTAAGCAATGTCAGCCAGAGAATTCCCTACCATCACATCAATCAAAACGTACCTCTTGAACCAAAGGGGAAGTGGAGGTGACTACCACGATGTCGAGAGCGGCCATTGGCTCGTTGATAGCTCAATTGCCAACCCGATGTCCAAATATCCTGAGTATAGGGCTTCTAGAACATCATGGGGTATCAACGTTTTAGGCTCCTTTTGCGTTGAAGTTACTGCCTCTAATGGAGTAACTGGTTTCGCAACCGGTTTCGGTGGTCCCCCAGCATGCTGGTTAGTTAGTAACCATTTCAGAAGGTTCATAGTGGGTGAAGATCCTCGTGATACTACCTTGATCTGGGACAAAATGTTCAGAGCTTCCATGTTTTACGGACGTAAAGGTTTAACTGTTGCAGTCATTAGTGTTATTGACTTGGCCATTTGGGACTTGTTGGGTAAATTGAGAAATGAACCTGTTTACAAGATGATTGGTGGCGCAACAAGAGAGAAGTTAACATTCTACTGCACTGGATGTAGACCAGATGTTGCTAAGGAATCGGGTTTCTGGGGTGGAAAGGTTGCATTACCCTATGGTCCTGATGAGGGAGCAGAAGGTTTGCGTAAGAATGTTGAGTTCTTAGCGAACCATAGGAAGCTGGTCGGACCAGACTTCCCATTGATGGTGGATTGCTACATGTCTTTGAACGTAACTTACGTAATTGATTTGGTCAATGCCACAAGAGACTTGAACATTAACTGGTTCGAAGAAGTATTGCACCCAGATGATTTTGATGGTTTCCAGAAGTTGAAGAGTGCCTGTCCATGGATGAAATTCACTACAGGTGAGCACGAATACTCCAAGTATGGTTTCAGAAAGCTCATTGAAGGAAGAAACGTGGATATCCTTCAACCGGATATTATGTGGGTTGGTGGATTGACCGAGATCTTGAAAATCTCCCACCAAGCAGCTGCTTACGATATCCCAGTTGTGCCACATGCATCTGGCCCCTACTCCTACCATTTCGTGGTATCTCAAGAGAATACTCCATTTCATGAATACTTGTCAAACTCTCCAGATTCAATGAGTGTTTTACCAGTATTCGGAAACTTGTTCCTCGATGAGCCTGTACCTACCGAGGGCTATTTGGATGTCTCCATTCTTAACAAACCCGGTTTTGGACTCACTCTCAACCCAGCTATTGAGTTGATCGACGGTGATACCTTGCTTTCTCCATCTCCAGAAAGACCTTTATCTAATTCTAATGGAGTTGCCAAACATGTCGCCAATGGAATTAAACAAAATGGAGCCAAGCTTAATGGGGCCAAGATTAATGAAATCACCAACGAATAGAGTATATACAATAAGTAGAAATATTAAATAAAATTCATGTTTTCCAATGCTATAATATGTGTCCAAGACTGTTCTTTCCACTGCATAACGAAGATTATACCGCAACTTACGTCTACCCCACCTCTTGTCATCTCTCGTATCTGCTTCTTATATGTTCAGCCTCGTTTACGAATCGGTTGCACTACCTAAATAGGAAATGCTGTACACCGAGCATCGTCCGAGAATCTACCCCATCTACCCCACATTTGGAGTTTGGACTCGGGGCAATATTTTCCCGAGATGATCCAGTACCACTAGGTATAACTAGAGACACCATTCACGGTCCAAATAAGTGACCAGGTTGAATTTTAGGCAGTGCATCATGTTGAAAGGAAAAGTGGTAGCCGTTACTGGTGGAGTCACGGGAATAGGACGAGCCATTGCAGTTGCAATGGCACAAAATAGTGCAAAAGTCGCGGTTAACTACTACCCTTCACCACAGCAAGAAGAATTAGCTGAAAAACTTAAAGAAGAGATTGAAGCTCTTGGTGGCAGTTTGTTCATCAAAGCTGGCGATATTTCAATCCCTACTACGGGCCAGGAATTCGTAAAGGCAACTGTAGAGGTGTTCGGCAAGTTGGATGTGTATGTTTCCAACGCTGGAATATGTGAGTTTAGAGAGTTCCTTGAAGTCGATCCTGAGCTATTGCTCAACACGGTTAACGTCAATCTTAATGGTGCTTTTTTTGGTACTCAGGCAGCAGCAAAGCAAATGGTGCAACAAGGACACGGCGGTAGCATTATTGGAATTAGTAGCATTTCAGCTCTTGTGGGTGGAGCATCACAAACACATTATACTCCCACAAAAGCAGGAATCCTCTCCTTAATGCAATCCACAGCATGTGCATTAGGTAAGTATGGTATTCGATGCAATGCCATATTGCCTGGTACAATCTCAACAGCACTCAATGATGAGGATTTGAAAGATGCTAAGAAACGTGAGTACATGGAAGGAAGAATACCTTTGGGAAGAATCGGACAGCCGAAGGACATTGCTGGTCCAGCTTTATTTCTTGCAAGTGACCTTTCCGAGTATGTAACTGGAGCTCAGTTGTTAGTTGATGGTGGTCTATTTGTAAATTTACAGTAGAGATAGAATATTAAAATATTGTCATTATCATTAGCATTAGCATTGTACCGTTTAATATAAAACTGAAAGCATATGTTTCGAAATTCCGACAATATGACCTTATACACACTTTGTAATCAAGTAGGAAGGATATAACCACCGTACTTGAATCATAATATACTACAAAATTTAAGATGGCATGTCATGATAATGCGTCAATTAGATCGTATATAGTGAACACTTTTAAGATATGTTTTAGACTAAAGACTTGAGTTTGTAGCAACTATGCCTTCGAAGTAATCTAAATATGTCAGCCAATGCTTCTCATCGAGATCCTGATTCAATGGAGCTCTTCCAAGATAGGTTTTTCCAAAACCAGCACCCATCTGAATGGCTTTCTTGATTCCGATTACACCAAACTTTACAACGAGCTCCTCTGCACGGCTAATGACAAGTTGAAGTTCAGCAGCAGCTTTCAAGTCTCCTTTATCGTAATTCTCTAGAAGCTTAACGTAAACCTTGGGAAATGCTGCAGCAAGAGCATCGACAGTTCCCTGGAATCCAACAACTAGGACCGGCAATAATATTTGTCCCAAGCCAGTAAACGGAGCGAAGTTGTTGGACAAAATATCCTTATCTAAGCCGACAATAGCATGATGGGAAACGTCTCCATGAGAGATCTTCGTTCCGACAATATTAGGGTGTTGTGATAAGATCTTGATGGTCCTTGGCTCAACTGCAATGTTATTGGTGACACCAGGGTACACGTAAATCATAACCGGTAACTGAGATTTATCAGCAACGGAAGTATACCAATCAATGATACCTTGTTGTTTGATGGTAGCTCCGAAGTACGAGCTTGGCAATACAAGTGCATACTCTGCTCCAGCTGTTTTAAGGCTGGCAATTTCGTCTAAAGTATCTTCGAGACAATTTTGAGCAACACCACCAATAATACATAAACCAGGAACTTCCTTGTGAATGGTAGAAACGATATCAGATCTTTCCTTACTCGTTAAATGTCCATTCTCTCCAGTCGAGCCCAATAACACTACCCCAGTTATTCCATTTTGCTTTAAGAATTTGGCATGTTCTACCTGAGTCTCGAAGTCGATAGCATATAAATCTTCTTTGAAGAAGGTAGGAACAGGAACGTAAATTCCACGAGCTGGTGGTTTCGGAGGGGATGACATGATTTCTGTCTACTATAAAATCTCATAATCAGAGGACTCTACAGTTTTCTCTATATATATATACATAAGTTCATATAGATCTAGGCATTGTGGCCAATTTGGTCCAGCTGATCTCGGTACATCATTGTACCAACCTTTTGGTGGGGGCATAACCATTTTGACTGCGAAATTTGTGTGGGGCACCATAACCGAATTATTGAGATAATGGGAAATCTACATGTGGAGTACTTACAAACGTCCAGCAAGGTAACTGCAGTGTTACTTTTGTCTGTACAAGATGGTCTTGTACATAGATACTAATTATAAAATCCTAACATATACACTGGGCGTCATTGCGCCTACATGGGAGTGGGAAGCTCTGTTATGGGCAACCGGAACCATTCAAAGAAGTTTGAGATCTCCATCTGGTTGTTGGGAGAAAACTTTTCGCCTCGTTTCTCCTTGAATTTGGTGACTTTTTCGGACAAGATGACGTCAAGGCTATAGGCATTTAACCTCATGTCTGAAATTACATGTTTCATGTCCTTTTGCGCCTCGTTCCCATTGTTTGGTCCCATTGAAATTCGGTTGATAGTGTTAATATTATCCTTCGACTCAGACTCTAGCTCATTAATTAGGTAGCTTAGAATGTCGGAATATTTCATAGCACTCAGCCAAATACGACCCATGCGGCTCAATGCTGATATTAAGTAGTGTACAGTATTTTCCAGACAATATTCGCACCCCCATTAACAAGATTTCGCTCAAGTAGCCTAAATTAAGGCGCGATAATTTTGTCTAGTCTACGTTTCTAAATACTAAAGAACAATTTTCATTTGCTATAAAAAAGTGACATACAAAATGAATTATATACGTTCTAGATACTTATATATTTCCTTTCGTACTTAGAATACTTTTCACAATTGAAGACTAACAAAGTTTCTGAAAAGATTAAATAAGTTCGCCGAAAGATGGGAAACTGAGATGTCGAAAGTCAAAAAAGTGATTGCAAATGGAACAAATATTTGCTAACCATCCATAAAATATATACGTTTGGATTCATAATCTAAGCGCTTATTACAGTA
>JAJMAO010000160.1:0-30356 GCA_030572575.1 Scheffersomyces insectosa
CCACCACCTCCTCCTCCTCCTCCTCCACCACCACCACCACCTCCTCCTCCTCCTCCTCCTCCTCCTCCTTCTGCATTGCCAATCTCAGGAAAGTCCGAACTAAAAAGAAGCTCTTCTGATGTGTTGCTCACTGCTGAAGATCTCCAAGCACGTAAAAGGAGATGGCTTCAGCTTCAGAAGAACCGATACAAGAAAATATCCACCAAGCACAGTACTGGAACTACAGTTCAGCCACAGAAGCCAGAGATGCCTCCTGAGCATTTAAGGAAGATTATGATCGATCATGGCGATCTCTCTTCCAAAAAGGTAGCGTCCGACAAGAGAGCGCATTTGGGCTCATTGAAGTATATTCCACACGCCATCTTGAAGCTTTTGGAGAACATGCCACAACCATGGGAACAGACAAAGGAAGTGAAAGTGTTGTACCATGTCAGTGGAGCGATCACCTTTGTCAATGAAGTGCCAAGAGTAATAGAGCCTGTTTATACTGCTCAATGGGCATCAGTTTGGACTGCCATGAGAAGAGAGAAAAGGGATAGAAGAAATTTCAAGAGAATGCGGTTCCCACCATTTGATGACGAAGAGCCCCCGCTCGACTGGCTTGAAAACTTGGAAGATGTGGAACCACAAGACGCGATACGACTAGAGTTGGAGAAAACAAGACAAATGGCTACCCTTGACTGGCTTTACGAAGGTAAACCACTATTAGACGACCCGAATGTTGTCAATGGCGATTCTTACCGCAAGTGGACTCTAGATATTTCCAAAATGGCCGAGTTATACAAGCTTTCCCAGCCACTTTTGCCTGAAGTTCAACCATCCAATGCACACTTGTTTGATAAAGAGTCACTTTTCACAGCTAAGAGTTTGAACATAGCGCTTCCAGGCGGACCCAAGTTCGAGCCTCTCTATAAGGACAAGATAAATGTGCGAACAAAAGAGGATTTCACTGAATTCAACAGTATAGATCGCATTATTTTCAGAATTCCTATTCGAACGGAGTATAAAGTAGCTTTTCCATACCTCTACAATTCCTTTGTCAAGCTGGTCAAGGTCGGATGGTATCATGAGCCAATGAGATGCCGTCTGAGAAATGTACTTGATAAAAGCGCCGCTTCCTTTGTATTCGATCAAGACTATAATCCAATCATTCCACAAAATGAAAAGAGAAAGGGAATGGGAATTAAGGAAATAACAGACGACGATACCGATGACTTTGAATTGGAAGGTCTTGAACCGTTTTTGACTTACGATGACACAGAAGATACGGATAATGCTATGGATTTAGATTCAGAAGAGCTTGAATATCCCAAATTGTCTCTTGAGCCTAAAGGAGTTTCTGACGCCATTGAGCTCTGGTGGGCTCCGTATCCTTTCAATCGCCGTTCCGGTAAGATGGCCAGAGCTGAAGATATTGCTTTAACAAAATCGTGGTACAAACAGCGGGCTCCAAAGGATGTTCCCGTCAAAGTAAGAGTATCTTACCAGAAACTTCTTAAAAATTACGTACTCAATGAGTTACACAACCCACCTGGAAGCAAGACCGGTTCTCAGGCAAGCAATAGACAAAAAGTGCGGCTTTTGAATTCTCTAAAGTCTACTAAGTACTTTCAACAAACCACAATAGACTGGGTTGAAGCTGGTTTACAAGTATGTCGCCAAGGTTTCAATATGTTGAATCTACTCATCCATCGAAAAGGGTTGACTTACCTACACCTTGATTATAACTTCAATTTGAAGCCGACGAAGACCTTAACCACAAAGGAGAGAAAGAAGTCCCGTTTTGGAAATGCTTTCCATCTTATTCGTGAGATCTTAAGAATGATTAAGATCATCGTAGACTCACATGTCCAATTTCGGTTAGGTAATGTTGATGCATTCCAGCTCGCTGATGGTGTAAACTACATTTTGAATCATTTGGGTCAGCTCACTGGTATCTACCGTTACAAGTATAAAGTAATGCATCAAATTAGAGCTGCTAAGGACCTAAAGCATATTGTATATTCTCAATTTAACAGATCCATTGGCAAGGGACCAGGTGTTGGTTTCTGGCAACCAGCCTGGAGAGTCTGGATTTTCTTTTTAAGAGGTATTGTGCCATTATTGGAGCGCTGGTTGGGTAACCTTTTAGCGAGACAGTTTGAAGGACGTAGAGCAAATGATGTGGCTAAGACAATTACTAAACAAAGAGTGGACTCATATTATGACCTTGAATTGAGAGCTCAAGTGATGCATGATATCTTAGATATGATCCCTGAAGGGCTCAAACAGAATAAGGCTAAGACAATTCTTCAGCATCTAAGTGAGGCTTGGAGATGCTGGAAAGCGAATATACCTTGGAAAGTTCCAGGCTTGCCTGAGCCCGTCGAGAAGATAATAGAAAGATATATCCAGGCAAAGGCGGATGGATGGGTCTCGGTAGCTCATTACAATAGAGATCGTATAAAGAAAGGGACTACAGTAGAGAAGACAGTGGCGAAGAAAAACTTGGGCCGCTTAACTAGATTGTGGGTTAAAAATGAGCAGGAACGCCAAACTAACTTTGCAAAGGATGGTCCATACGTTTCTCCCAACGAAGCGGTTACTATTTTCCAAACCATGGTCAATTGGTTAGAAAGTAGGAAGTTCAGTCCTATTCCATTTCCTCCATTGTCTTACAAGCATGATACAAAATTACTTGTACTAGCGTTGGAAAACTTGAAGGAAAGTTATAATCCCGATGCGCGTTTAAACTCGGCTCAGAGAGAAGAATTGGCTTTGATAGAGCAAGCTTACGATAACCCACACGAGTGTTTAGCTCGTGTGAAGAAGTTCTTGTTAACTCAGCGTATCTTCAAAGAGGTTGGTTTAGAAATGATGGATTATTATAGTCATTTGGTTCCTACGTATGCTATAGACCCTCTCGAGAAGATCACAGATGCATACCTCGACCAGTATCTCTGGTACGAGTCTGACAAGCGCAAACTCTTCCCTAATTGGGTTAAGCCAAGTGATGATGAGATTCCACCATTGCTTGTGTATAAGTGGTGTCAGGGTATAAACAACCTCAATAATGTGTGGGACAGTTCCAATGGTGAGTGCAATGTTATGCTTGAGACCTCCCTAGAGAAGTTCACGGAAAAGATCGATTTTACTCTCCTAAATCGTTTATTGCGGTTGATCGTCGATCCGAATATAGCTGACTACATCACCTCAAAGAACAATGTCAATTTGACCTATAAGGACATGAACCATGTAAACCAATATGGTCTCCTCAGAGGCTTACAGTTTTCTTCATTCATCTACCAGTACTATGGCTTGGTTATTGATTTGCTTATTTTAGGCTTGGACAGGGCTAGTGAACTAGCAGGACCAGTTCAGCAGCCCAACTCATTTTTGCAATTCAAAGATGTTGCAACAGAAACATCTAGTCCTATCAGACTCTATTCGCGTTATTTGGACAAGATTCATATCTTCTTCAGACTCGATAACGAAGAAGCAAATGGGTTAATCCAGGACTATCTCTCAGAGAACCCAGATCCCAATTTTGAAAATGTTGTAGGTTACAACAACAAGCGCTGCTGGCCAAGGGATTCCAGAATGAGGCTCATGAGGCATGATGTGAATCTTGGCAGAGCTGTTTTCTGGGAAATAGCGGGTCGCCTTCCGCGATCGTTGACTTCAATAGAATGGGAAGAATCTTTCGCATCTGTCTATTCAAGAGATAATCCAAACTTACTATTCTCTATGTGTGGTTTTGAGGTGCGCATATTGCCTAAAATCCGGGCCAAAGATGAGTCTTCATCACTGGAAGGTGGTTGGGACCTTATAGATCACACTACAAAGGAACGTACAGCAAAGGCATATTTAAAAGTGTCTCAAGACGAGATTGATCGGTTCAACAACAGAATTCGCCAGATTCTTATGTCATCGGGATCTACGACGTTTACTAAAGTGGCTGCAAAATGGAACACTGCTCTAATTGCACTCTTTACGTATTTCAGAGAGGCTGCTGTTTCCACTGAGGAGCTTTTGGATTCGCTTGTCAAGTGCGAGACTAAAATACAGAACAGGATTAAGATGGGTCTAAATTCGAAGATGCCATCACGTTTCCCGCCAGCCGTATTTTACACCCCCAAAGAGCTCGGGGGTCTTGGCATGTTGAGTGCTTCTCATATATTAATTCCTTCTTCAGATCTAAGATGGTCTCAACAAACAGACACTGGTATTACCCACTTCAGGGCCGGAATGAATCATCATGAAGAAAAAATGATTCCTACGATATTTAGATATATTACTACATGGGAAAATGAGTTTTTGGATTCTCAAAGGGTATGGGCAGAATATGCCATCAAACGTCAAGAAGCACAGGAGCAGAACCGTAGGCTTACATTTGAGGATATGGAGAGTAACTGGGACCGAGGCTTGCCTCGTATAAGTACCCTTTTCCAGAAGGACAGGCACACATTAGCGTATGACAAGGGTCACAGAGTAAGACGTCTATTCAAGCAGTTCAGTTTACCACGTTTTAATCCCTTCTGGTGGACTAATAATCACCACGATGGTAAGTTGTGGAATCTCAACGCTTACAGAACCGATGTAATCCAAGCATTAGGTGGTATTGAGACTATCCTTGAGCATACATTGTTCAAAGGTACTGGATTTGACTCTTGGGAGGGGTTATTTTGGGAAAAAGCATCAGGTTTTGAAGATTCTTTGAAGTTTAAAAAGTTAACAAATGCTCAACGTTCCGGTCTTTCACAAATTCCCAATCGTCGCTTCACCTTATGGTGGTCGCCAACTATTAATCGAGCTAACGTGTACGTTGGTTTCTTGGTTCAGTTGGACTTGACAGGAATTTTCTTACATGGTAAGATCCCCACGTTAAAAATATCGTTAATTCAGATATTTAGAGCGCACTTGTGGCAGAAGATCCACGAAAGCATTGTGCAAGATTTGTGCCAAGTTTTAGATAAGGAGTTGGAAGTTTTGCAAATTGACAGTGTGGAGAAACAAGCCATTCACCCTCGTAAATCATATAAGATGAACTCTTCTACTGCTGACATTGTCCTTACTAGCACGTACAAATGGAACGTTTCCAGACCATCGCTGTTGCATGATAAGAACGATGTCATGGATATAAAGGCCAACAAATTCTGGGTTGATGTTCAGTTGAGATATGGAGACTACGACTCTCATGATATTTCCAGATATGCTAGATCGAAGTACTTGGATTACACTACTGACAGCACGTCATCGTACCCATCCCCAACGGGAATAATAATTGCTATTGATTTGGCATATAACATGTACGACGTGTATGGTAATTGGTTTCCAGGATTGAAACAGTTAGTACAAAATGCTATGAAAGAGGTGATGAAGGCAAATCCAGCTTTGTACGTCTTGAGAGAGAGAATGCGGAAAGGCTTACAGTTGTATCAGTCACAAGTCCAAGAAGCATATTTAAACTCTAACAATTATGCTGAGCTATTCAACAACGATACTCAATTGTTTGTAGACGATACCAATGTCTATAGAGTCACTGTCCACAAGACTTTCGAAGGAAACTTGACAACTAAGCCTATTAACGGCTCAATCTTCATATTAAATCCTAAATCCGGTCAATTATTCTTAAAGATCATACACACATCAGTTTGGTCGGGTCAGAAACGTTTAGGGCAGTTGGCCAAGTGGAAAACGGCCGAAGAAGTAGCCGCTTTGGTGCGTTCCTTGCCAAGAGAAGAACAGCCTAAGCAGTTAATTGTCACTAGAAAGGGAATGTTGGACCCACTTGAAGTTCACATGTTGGACTTTCCTAATATTTCTATTCGTCCTTCAGAATTACATTTGCCATTTGCCTCTGCTATGAAGATAGACAAGTTGGCAGATATAGTTTTGAAGGCAAATGAGCCCCAGATGGTTTTGTTCAATTTGTATGACGATTGGTTGAAGGATATTTCTCCTTATACCGCTTTCTCCAGGGTTATTTTGCTATTACGAGCATTAGGGATTAATCAGGAACGTACAAACTTGATTTTACGACCTGACTCAAGTGTTGTGACACAAGAATATCATATTTGGCCAACGTTGAGCGACGAACAATGGATAGAAGTAGAATCCCAGTTGAGAGATTTAATCCTTGCAGATTACTCCAAGAAGCACAACGTAAACATCCAATCGTTGACTCAGTCAGAGATAAGGGATTTGATTTTAGGACAAGATGTCCGTGCTCCGTCCGCAACGAGACAAGAGATTGCCGAAATAGAAGCTGCGCCTCAAGAGCAAACAAACAAGGAATTGACAGCTTTAAAGACTACTACCACCAATGTTCATGGCGATGAAATTGTAACAGTAACAACTACCAATTATGAGCAACTGACATTCTCCTCTAAAAATGAATGGAGAAATAGGGCGATAGCATCGAGTAATTTGCATTTGAGGAGCAAGAACGTATATGTTTCCTCTGAGGACTTTGTTAGTGACGACTCATACACATACATTTTTCCAAAAAACTTACTCAAGAAATTTATTCAAATTTCCGACTTAAGAATTCAGGTGGGAGCTTTCCTCTATGGTAGTTCTCCAGAGGATAACAGCGAAGTCAAGGAAGTCAAGTGTATTGCTTTAGTTCCACAACTAGGCAATGCTTCCTCTATTCAATTTCCGAAGAAGATCCCTGAGCAATCTGGGCCATTAGAGAACTTGGAGTTGCTTGGATGGATTCACACTCAAAGTCTGGATCTTGGTTACTTGTCCCCAGTAGACATTAGTACACAATCGCATTTCTACGAAGAATTCAATCCTAACTTCATAACATTGACGGTCTGTTTCACCCCTGGTTCTGTTTCTTTGACAGCTTTTGAATTGAATGAAGAGGGGTTCAATTGGGGTAAGACGAATGCAGACTACGTCTCTCCTACTCCTAAGGGCTTCTCCACCAACTTCAGCAAGAAGGGCCAGCTCATCCTTTCGGAAAGAATAGCAGGTGCTTTTGTTGTACCTGATGATAATTTATGGAATTACTTCTTCATTGGATCCATATGGAATTCCAATAACTTGTATGACTTGAAGCTTGACGTTCCCTTGACTTTTTATGATGAAACGCATCGTCCAATACATTTCTCTGCGTTTAATGAAATTGAAAGCAACGAACTCGAAGCTGATCAACAAAGTGCATTTGCATAGTATAGCAGTTGTTTCTGTTTCATTAAATTATTACGTATATAAAAGTATAATTGTACAATAGGACAACATAATAAATGTATTAGTATTCGTATGTAAGGCGTTACTTCTCGGTGTCCCTGTCTTTTCTATATGTGGAATTGGCCTAAATGCCCTCACGACTCACCAGTGCCGAACCGAAATTATGTGATCCTCTATTGCAACAAGTAGCTTTCTCAATTCATTCCTTGGGATATTCTCCTTTAGCAAAAGCAACTCGAGTGGGCTCTTTCCATCCATGTACTTTAAAAGTTTGTAAAACATCTTCGTTAACTCTGGAGTCAACTTACACTCATCATAGATGATTTTATTTATCCACCTTCTCTCTAATGTGGTGGCTCTTCCGGGATCAAGCAAAATTGTATCGTCGTCATCTTCTAAGCTTACAAATGGCCCAAGAGAAGAAGACTTTAATCTTTCTTTAATAATGTCAATCTCTCTGTCTTCATCATTGATGCCTTCGCTTATGCTCTTGACAGTAGCTTCGAGCACCTCCTCTTTCCCAGTTGTTGTCTTTTCTTGTATGATCTCGACGGGTGCCTTTGAAGTATTGTCAGTTCCACCCACGATGACCTTCTTCGTAGAACTGGATCGTTTTTTTGACGATGTTTCATTTTCTAAATCCTCATCTACTCTGATTTTGATCTTACTGGAGATCTTAAGCCAGATAAACGTCTGCAATTGTGTGACATATCCCCGGCGTATCAACCAGCTCAATGCCTCAAGATAAATGTCACGATGGTCTTTAGAAGGCATGATCGTTGCAAATTGGGGTGGCTTCTTGTTCTGCGATGACAATTGTTTAAGGAAGTGAGATAGTGAAGGCAATGTCGGGAACGCCTTTTTAAAATCCCGGATATCTACGAACAAGCTGACGGTTATGGGGGCCATTGGAGACACTATGTAAGTCGATCTAGTACTCAATGGCTGGATCACTCTAGCTCTTCTCCAGTATATGAGATGGAAAGCAAATGACTTGATCTGAAGAATATCTAAACTGTTATTTCTCATGGACAATTTTATGAGGGACTCTGTTGGGTTGATCATTCGGATGAAGTTAGCTAATGTGCTCTCTGGTTCTGTCTTTATATCCCGAATTATCGATTCCGGGTCGTCTAGCAACAATAGCGCAAAGTATACTACGTCTTCTGCAGCATCGTTTGATCCATCATCCTGATCCGCCTCTTGAAGGTAATTAGAATTCATGGGGTTATTAACTTGGCTGTAGCGAGTTGTTTCGCCTACATTGATTAGGCCCGAGTTTCCCAAGAGGTTCACAGTAGAAGATAAGTGCGAGCCTGGAATATAGGGTACTGATTGTTCTGGTAGAGAGTGAAATTCTGTCTTTATTGGAATCTGGAATGAGCGAAGTTTGCTGTTTACGGATAGATTGGCAATTTTTGATTGAGAAATAGATGTGAAACATTCCTGGATCATCTTACAAAGGGAGGATTTGCGGAGAAGTTCGGACTCTAGGTCATCTTTATCCTTGTGCTGCTCTCTAACATTGAATATCACCTTGACTTGGTTGGAAATGAAATCATTTTTCAGTTGCTCGTAGCGCAATACAAGCGAAAGACGGGATATGACATAATGGAACATTTCGTCAATGCGGTAGTTACATTCTATAACCGGGGGATTCATGATAAATACCAAATGAAACATGCTAAGGTTCAACTTTGCCTTGTTATCATTCGCCGTGTCTCCGTTGTTGGCATTGGTCAGAGCATTCCCAGTATTGTCGTGCAAAATTACATCCTCTTCGTCTGTATTTTTTGTTCTTTCCTTCTTTTTTGAGCCCCGGAGCCTCCATGTTCCATTGTCGTATCGATGAATGGGCAAGCCCAAGAAGATCTTGTCATCAACCATTATCTCAAAACGAGAATTGCACATCTTCTTTGGCGGAGCGAGCATCTCACAGATATATCCTGGCTCGATGCCAAAAATTGTGTCATTAGAGTTGGATCCAGTTCCAGAGATGCTACTAGGATTGGATGCTGTTTTCGACAATTGACTTTTCTTCTTGGATAACGGATTTCCTGTCGTCGTGGTAGTTTTGGTGGTGGACGTCCCTGTTGACCCTAGCTTACGCTTGAATTCTTGTTCATCTAAGAATGAAATTAAATCCTTTTTAGTTCCCATGTAGTAATTCAAATGATGCGCATCCCACTGCTTGTAGAGCTCTGTTCCGTACATGCTATGGTTATGTTTGGTGTCGTATGAGTTCAGATACTCGTCGGAGGCAACATCGTTGTCACTGTCCTGATCGTAATCTGCGACGTCTTCTGTCCCGAAGTCATTGGACTTCATAAAAGAGGGCCTTTCAGCTGCATCGGTCAGAAGGTCACCTGGGTATTTGTAGACCAATTGAGGACCCGTATGGGTCGATATGATGAGTAAGATACCGAGAAGACTCGGATTGGGTAGGTTGAAGCTCATGTCGTGGTAGAGTATATGATTGGGTTTTTTAGCGATTGGCAATCACCATAAGCAAGAAAAAAGCTTTTATCGAGTTAAATGGGACTGTATCATCCGCCGAATGCAATTGATATAACGGACCCTACGTAACTAACCAGGTCCGAAATCCTGTTTAAGTCGAAAAGGCTGCACAACTGCAAAATCCTCCGATCACACAGTCGCAAATGGAGTACGACTATAAAACTGAATCTGTACTCCCACTAGAAGGGTCAGACAGGACTAGAAGATTAGGGAGACTTATACAGGCTGAGGACTGTGAGGGCGGCATGGATGAGATTTCCTGGACTGAGTGTTCGCAGTTTACTGCGGATTCCATTTCGCATCTCTTTTTGCGACTACTAGAGATGTTCGGTTGTTAGAACTTCTCTCCATCTGCTAGATATAAGAACATTCTTCACTCTCACACAGTTCATCTTTAAACATGAATGAGTGCCCCCATCGATCTTACTATCTGCAGAGCTTACATTAATTTCCATTTGAAATCCGTGTAGTCGCCAAAAGTCAGTCTTTCATGTCTCTCGGTAGTTCTCCTTTGACAGAGGCTGTAAAAATAAGAAGCAATCAAAAAAAAAGACTCCACACAAAAAATAGAATTCGATATCCGCGGTATCTGAATATCCGATGGGATGCGATAACAGGCCGTGCATGTGTGTTTCCATGACACAGCAATTAGATAAAAGATCGCTTGGACACTTAGCTGGGATAAGTTCATCAAGTATCTCTACTATTTCGTGTATGATAATGTAGATGGCTGTGATGCTATCAAAGCTGCATACCCAAACACTGAGTCTCAGAAGTGAATTCTACGTCTTCAATCTAATAAATATCGTAAATTTTCTAAAAACTACTATATAGCTAGCAAATAGATATCCGATTAAGCCTCCCGTGCCCGAACACCTAGAACTTATGTTTGATTTGCTTTGTTGCCAATTGAGCGAATCTCGATTGTGGGACACCCTCGATCCACTTGTTGAAACCCCTGATAACTTCTCTAGAGTTTGCACTGGAGATCAACTGGTCTCTACCTGCTTTCACCAACTGCTTGTTTTCGAAAATAGATTCTTCGTGCAAGTCCTCAACGTAATTAGACAATTCGTCATAAACAGCCTTGTTGAAATCCTCTGTCTTAGAGAATTGGCCATCGTAGGTCTTGTTGATAAAGCCCAAGTTGTTTAAGTCCTTACCGGTGATTGGTTTGGCCAATAAAAGGGCCTCCGCAGCCTTGGACCAGCCCAATCTCAAAAAGAGAGTAGATGAAGAAGCACCCTCACAGACCAAACCCAAGTTGGCAAATGGAGCCAACAAATAGAAATCCTTCTCCTCTTTGACATAGATCAAGTCACATAAAGCCAAAAGAGCAGAACTCAAACCAATGACTGGTCCGTTGACGGCAGCAGCCAAAATCTTAGTGTGGTTGTGAAACAAGTCTGTTATGTAAGCGTTTCTACCAACGAATCTGCCTAACCAGTACTCATGGGAGAAGAGATCCTCGGTTCTCAATGAACTAACAGACTTGTCAGCAAAGTTAGCACCAGCAGAGAAGTAACGGCCAGAGGATTGTAACAAGGTCAAGACAGTGTCTTCTTCCTTGTCAGCTCTGTCAATCAATTTGGACAACAATAAGTATTGCTCACCATTCAAGGCGTTCAACACCTTTGGCATGTTCAAGGTGATAATAGTCACCTTTCCTTTGACTTCGTATAAAATGTCCTCGCCTTCCATTTTGACTATATTTGTTTGTATGAGATATACTAATGTTCAAAAGATAGTTTTTTAGCATTTATTTCAGTGGATTTCTGCTTCATTTTATTCTCCCAACAGCACAGAGCTTTTTGTGGGGACGACAGTCCCTAGCTCCTCGGTTAAAATTCTATGGAAATAACCTGGAGATTGCCATTATGTCGTGCTTGCATGAAGTCTGTATTTCCATTTCAGGGGACATTCATATGAGAGATATACCTTGGGAGTGCGGGGGGTGGAACGTTTATGGGTCAAAACGTCCCAAGTTCCCATAGTGAAGGGAGTCAAAAGGAAATAGCACGTGAAGCTGGGCGAGGGCCGTACTGAAATGCGGTCGCAATCAGAATTGATGGCGCGCGCTAGATGCCAGTACAGTGTAGGAACTTCACCTAGTTCGACGGAGGGTTTAGCTGCGAAGGAGTTTTGTGAAGAATGGTGGTAAGTACTCAACGAGCAAATCATGACTTCAAGATTGTACTTTCATAGAGCGACGTTTGTATAATGTAGGTTCATACGGGATTAACCTTCGGTCCATTCACTGTTTTTTTTTTCATTGATAATGGTATTTCCGTTCCAGCGTATTTGCGAGACTAGTTGCAAAATAAAAATCGATAGTAATATTTTATGAAGTTTTCCCCAAAATAACATAATATAGAATGATATGACAATAGACAGCCTTCAACAACCAGTGTCATATTATGCTCTAGGCACTCAAACCAATTGCTATCTCGTCATCTACAATATTACTGTAGAAATAGAACCTATGGTAAATGATAACGCCGAGAGCCGGTTAGTGCTTGCTTTCATGCGTTCGGAAATATCTACCAAGAAATCCGGTGACAAGTTAACGCTCTCCGAAGTAATGCAATGGTCTTTCGATGTCGATTGACTAATGTCGCGACATGGCTCCTCTATTTTCTAGCGCTACCCAAGCGATATCTAAACATCCCTGCCTCGCACTCCAGTGAAAAACTGCTCCAGATCGGATTGCTTGTCTACATTGTTCTACTATGGTACAACTACAGCCAGCGAGATAAAGTAAAATTAAATTACATTTCAATCGAAGTAATACAAAATAGAGCAGAGTATTAAAATATGCTTATCAAAAGAATTTTATATCAGAGAAAAAAAGGCTATAGAAATAAATTATAGAACAGAAAAGAATGGACCGTATTTTGTACTGCATTTATATATATGTATGACATCACTCTCTTCTGCCGTTTCGTGATAATAGTTGTGCCACAACCGCTCTTGTCCACTTCTCGTTGCTGGAACCATCTAGGCATTCTTCAAGTTGGTGGACAACCACTCCAAACCTTCGTACAAACCGTCTCCGGTAGTAGCACAGGTAGCCTGGATGTACCATGGTCTCTGGCGAATGGAATGCAAGCCTAACTTCTCGGTGATTTCGGCAGCGTTCATTGCGTTTGGCAAATCCTGCTTGTTGGCAAATACCAACAATAATGCATCTCTCAACTCATCCTCGTTCAACATCTGTTGCAATTCTTCTCTGGCTTCACCAATTCTGTCTCTGTCGTTGGAATCGACTACAAAGATGATTCCCTGGGTGTTTTGGAAGTAGTATCTCCACAAAGGTCTGATCTTATCCTGTCCACCTACATCCCATACCGTGAAAGAGATGTTCTTGTACTCTACCGTCTCGACGTTGAACCCGATGGTAGGAATCGTGGTGACGATTTCTCCTAATTTCAACTTGTACAAAATGGTGGTCTTACCAGCGGCATCCAAACCAACCATCAAGATTCTCATTTCCTTGCGGCCAAAAAGCCCGGAAAATAACTTGGAAAATGACAAACCCATATCTGCTATTGATGAATTTGTGCTGTGTATGTATATATATCTAACCTTCTCCTTTCTTCTCAGCTCCATATAGATAGTGAATCATTTATATCAAATTTTCTGCTGTTCATTCACAATCAGTGAACTTCCGCAAAGTGCAGGAAGTTTAAATCCCCAACCCCTAATGGAAAAAATACAATACGCTTAGCGTATATGTACACACAGTTGGTGTTAAGGTTATCTAGCGCTAGCTATCAATTAATTAATAGAGGGGGATTTTTTAATCAGAATTGTTCTGCAATGTCGTCTGTTGAAGTTATTTTACCGAAATTTCCGTTGCTGACGCCCGAAGACAGCTATACAAAGGTGGTGCTCGACGTGGTTGCTGGCTCTAAGGTATCTCCAACCGAAGAAGATATCTTTCCCGTACTACACAAGTTCGGGTTTGCCGTATTTAGAATCGATGGAGGCAAGTACAAGGTATTATTCCAGCACTTGGCTGAAGCATGGAGCTACCCATCTTCCTATCAGCTTATTGCTAAGTTCGTGAAGAAGACTGCGTTGTCCAAGGAATCGCTCGTGGAATCCACAACTCCCCAGTTGAACGCATTGCTCTTGAAAACAGGTTCAATTTCAAAGGAAGAAGCTAAAACAACTCTTTTCTACACTGATTTGTCTACAATTTACTCTCTTGTCAGCAATAAACAGGTTTTCTTTGCTGATGAGACGTTAGAGTCGTCGTTACAAAAGACGCAAGAAGAAGAAAACGTTGACGAAATGGAAGTGGACGAAGAGGAAAACAACGATGATGCTAATGATGACAATGATGACGATGATGATGCCGAAAACGACGACGATAACGATGAGGAAGAAGATGATGAGAAGATTACTGTTAAAAATCGTACCAACTACAAGGTAGCAAACCCTAATGAGAAAATCACTATCAGTCAAGCATTCCCACAATATGGGCTTATTGATTCCTCCATTCAACTTAGCCATTCAGCGTTCAATGCCTTGAACTCTCTTACTAAGTTGAACTATTACAAAAATATTCCTGGTTCGTCATACAAGTTCTTACAGAACTCTAAATTGAATTTCTTTGAAAGAGAATTGATTATCCGTGACCATGATTACTCGGAGATTCATGTAAATGACCACAAGAACGAAGAGCAGCAACAGCAAGAGAAGAAAAGATTTCGAAAACCTATTGGTAAGTCCAAGAAGCACAATATTAATGTTGATCCAAATGCCATTGACTTGTCTGAATCGGTCATTCCTGGACAAGGGTACATACAAGAGTTTAACGTGAACCATTTATGCAAGGTACCAAATTACTATATCACTAGTAATCAACAGAGTGTTTCTTCTACCTCGTCAACTCTGCCCCTTTTCAATTTAAAGAAGATCAACTCTGCATCTAATTCGTCATTCTTGTTTAATGACAACATCAAGATGTCTAAGAATATCCAGCAGCTAGTCTTCAGCAATGACTCTGATAACTATAATCACTCAAAGTACTACTATACTAAGAGTTATAGGGGTCCTGGTAGTGGAAATTACAAGGATGCAGCCTTGATGAACCGTATCAACAAGATTCATTTAACCACAGATCCACTTAAAGTAACTCATACGAAACATGTCTCAAAATTAATACCCAAGAGATATAATCAGGGGTTAAAGGGTCTAGTGTACGATAAATACAGCAAGAGCTGGGTCGACTCAGTTTTAGCGAAGCAAAGAAAATACACTGAAGACTACATGAACTTGGAAATATTACACAATAACCTTCAATTTAACTTGCTTCTTAACACTTACAGAGATATATCCGAGGAAACATGGCAGTATTATTACAAATTCAAGAACACCGATTTTGAGCAGTTGAGAGCTTTGCAACGTGAAAACGCCGAGATAAAGTTTCGTAAAGAAGCAATCGAAAAGAGACAAGAGTGGGAACATAAGGAAAGAGAGAGACAAGAGAAATTGCGCAAAATAATCGAAGAGGAGCGTTTTGGTAAGATAGATTTACAGAGAGAGAGAATTCATAGGCAAAAAGACGTGGAGGAGAAGAGAAGACAGAAGCAATTGGAGGCTTCATTCAACGATCCGTTTGGAAACGATTCAAATTCTGACAACAACGAGGCCTCGACATCTGATTTAGACGCCAAAGAGCAGGAACTCACTGAAAAGTGTGAACAGGAGAGACAGGAATTATTGCAACCTATCCCTCCCCCAAACCCGATTGAGACTCCACAACTAGACATTGTCAATAGGTTCACTTTGCCTTCTGTTTATCCTGAAATTGTCAAGAAGATACCCACTGACTTGAGGGATGCACAACCAACGGAGAGCAATGATGTTCCTAACATCAAGAAACCAATCAGGTATCTCACTACATATCCTGATAAAAGCAATCCAGAATTACTAAACAGAATCGAAATCATCAAATTGCCCAATTCGAATTCTGTCGGATGGGACAACTTGAAGAAATTCAGAGAAGATTAGCTGTACAGTATTTATATTAATTATTAATTGTATCTATTACCAGAATAATATAACTAATCGTAGTCAGTCCTACCTGAGGACTATACTTTGACTATTACTGTCCATCTTTATAGATTTCGAAATCCAAGCCTTTCTTCGGTTTAACATTAATGACACTGTTGCGACTCTTCAGCACATATTTCTTATTAATGTCCTTATCAGGATCCTGTTTTCTAATTACATTTGTAGGTGACGACACACATGACAGCAGAGAAGGAGGAACTGATGTAGGGGTTGACTTTTGCTGCTGGCCTTCACCAAAGGACAATCTCTTCGGCTTAATCTTTTGTTCGAGTAGACTCAACTGCCGCACAATTCTTTTACCTGTTCTGCTGCTATAAAGCTCTATATGCGTGGAATAATCAATGGTGGGTGCTCGGGTCTGCACTACAAATGGGTTTGTCATTGTGGGGCTATTTTTGGAAACTTGATGAATCGATTCTGACTCCAAAAAGGGATTCTCAAGAGGTGTTGGCGAAGAGACTTCGTCACTATTACTACTATCAAACTCATCCAAAAACTGCTCATTATGAGACTTGCCATACCATTCACGAACTTTCTGGTCAGTAATTATGCTTCTATGCGGAGTTTCTGGCTCCGTCACACTATTGGATGTCAAATCTATCTCTGTATTAATGGATTGAAATGGGCGGTCGAATTTGTGTCCATATGTGGTATCACTCTCGTTATCTTCGTTAAAAGTCCGCTCAAGGTTTTCAAGTACTGAGTGTGTGTGATATGACAGCCAAAGCTTCTCTGGTTGTCTTCCAGTTCCAATACTCAGTCTTTTGAAAGGGATCAGTTGTCCTAACGGGGACGATTCTATGGAGTCTTTCTCATAAACACTTCCTCTTCTGGTTACTCTTGGCGACTTTGGTGGAGTAATCCCAAGTCCCGCTACTGCATTATTTTCCAACGATGGCCTGTGCTTGTGGACTCTGTGCGATGTCACTACTGTATGCTTTTTAGATATACTGGTTGGAGTTCCCAAATACTCTCCTATCAGTCTTTTACCTGAGTCATTACAATAGACATCATCACTACCCCGCGGAGTGGTAGGTTGGTCTTCCATGCTAGCGACACTGCATATATTGTGTTGAAATATCTATTTGGATTGCCTTTGATTACTCTTATCTCTGTTTAATACTTCGTCGTTTTCGCCTTTTCTAGTAAAGTAATTAAAACATGCACTTACACTTTTCAATCCGGTCGTCTAATTGCAGGTTGTAACTGACCTGCACATTGTCAGTTACATCCCAAAATCAACAACGCGTCATTCTCACGAAGTGGAAGGGGCTGTTGTTCTATTTAAGGTATCTGTAGAAGACAGCACTACAGTTGACAGGAAGAACGTTGGACCACTGTTGCCTTATAGTATGTCGTTTGCGAACAATTTCTGGACTCAGGACTACGAGCTGGGATTTAGGGTTTTGTTTGACCAGCTCTACCAGGGAGTTAGTGAGAATGAAGACTTTGTCCTGCTTTTCGTCAAACGTATGGAGCTGGAGCTCTTATATGGCACTCAATTGGAAGCAATCGAGAAAACAAATGTGAGATCCAGTAGTAGTCGACAAAATAATGACGACTATGTATCCAGCATCAAAAATGCATACCAGAAGATCAATGAAAATTTCTCGCGTCAAGGGGAGTTACATCTTCAGATCGCACTGAACATCAAGTTAACGGTGTTGGAGCCATTTACAAAGTGGTGTAAGGAACACAAGCAGCGAGTGGAGTACTCTGAAAGCATCATAAATGAGAAAAATAAGACTTTCAAAGCTTCTAAGTCATCGTTAGAAAAGTTACAGAAGAAGTATTTCAACAAGTGTAGAATGCTTGAAGAATTCAAGTCCCATTACTCTGAAGAGGAGTTAAATGAAGAGTTGAAGGATTTAGAATTTAGCGAAAAAGTTCAGGAAAATGTTACTAATATCGAGGAGGATGCGGAAGAGGATGCATCTATTTATAGCATTGGTGGCGTAGACTACGACCAGAAATCAGTAAAGACACTTCTTAGCGATATTTTGACCGATATCCAATTGACCTCTCACAAGGTGGCTATTCTTGGAACATATCAGAATGTCTCAACAGGAAGTGCCATCACGCAATGGTTATTGGACAACAGAGAGGAAGTCAGTAGAAATATTGTTAAGGCTGAGGAGTTTGGCCAAGATCTTGTCAATAATGGCTTCATCAGATTGATTGGTACAATGGGGGGAAAAAACTTTATCAACTCGTCTCAATTTTATTATCAGTGGAAGCCTGTAGTATTTGAATTGACAAAGCTCACGAAGTTGGAAACCAGCAGCTCTGGCGAGGACATGGCTAAACAGACTTCGCTTGTAAATAAAACGTCCCAATTCCTGGACTATTTCGAAGATGTTAAAGAAGCCATTGGTGTCAGCACAGTTGATTACAAGGATCGCTCCCAGATAGCCAAGTTGATGGCTGAGGTTAACCAGTTGGACTCACAATACTACATTAAGACTGTCGAATTGGACAAGCTTAGATGTGAGTTTGAAGAATTAATAATGGATCATTTGACATTCATGCAAAAATGCGAGTTGGACAGATTACGTGCGGTTAAGAAAGTCACGTTTGACTTCCTCTCCAGCTTTGCTAGCAAAGTTGCATCGATGAAGCAAACTTGTGATGAGCTATTAGTCTTAGAGGAGACTGTCAACCCTGCGAATGACTTGAAATTTCTTATCGAAAACTATTCTACAGGAAAGTTTAAACCACATGTTATACTTTACGATAACTATTACAACTCGAATATCAATCAGACTTTTGGTGTTGACTTAACTGTCAAATCGAGATTGGACAGAAAGGTCGTCCCTATCATCATACAATGTATACTATCTCACTTGGATAAGGTCTACCCAGATATTGCCAACGATGAGGAAAGGATAAACTTGTGGACTCAACCCATTCATTTGTCCAATGTTCATAAACTAAGATTCCAGTTAAACAATGTCAACGAGCCACAGACCATACATGAGATTTTATCGGAGACACATCCGATGATTCTTACTAACATTCTCAAACTTTACTTCATGGAATTACCTGATTCCGTTGTTCCACATAACTATTATGATTTGATTAAATCATTATACCAGAATTACCCCGTCAGTGATCCTTCTAAGAGTAGCCATAGAATTAATGGTTTGCAGAACGTATTGGTGGATCTACCAAAATCCAACCTTGCTACGCTTGATGCCATCTTGACCCATTTGAACAGATTGATTCAAATCATAGGATCGAAGGACGAGGAATTGGCGAAGAGCTTCCAGTTGACTTTGTCCAAGGAATTTGGTAATTTGATCCTAAGGCCAAAGGTAGACTCCATGAATTTGGACAGTTCCAGAAGCTTGAGTAATGATAAACATCAATTTAACTTCATTAATGACCTCTTTGAACGAAAGGAGACTATATTTAAGGAATTGAGAAGAAGAAACTCTGCAAGACAAGTTAACAGCAACACTCCAAGTCGCGAAGCTTCCATGAGCTCTACCTCAGCATTAACTCCAAGAGCATCAATAGCAGCTAGCTCGAAGTCTAGGTTGGAGTCTAAATTGAAAAACGCTGTCAATAAGTCCAAGAGAGTTCCCCATGAGGAGCCTACTGTAACCAGTAAGAATAATCGAAGTGGAAGTAGCTTAGCATCTGAAGAGGGTAGTGAGTCATCTGGCGAAAGTGACAGGAAAGCTGTCACTCCTCCACCAGTTACGCCGAAGAAGTCTGCACCTAATTCTTTAAAGAGGTCAACTTCACCAAACAAAAAGAAATTGAGTGCTATCTTGGGCGAGGAGAAGAGGAATATCGTCTCATCGAGACCAGCTAAGAAGGACATATTTTACGATACTTCTGGCGACTCGCCAAATGGTTCACTCAGTGAATTGGGGCAGCCAAGGTTTGCTCCTTCGCTAGGTAGAAAGACCTCTGTAAAGGACTTAGCTTCAAAGTTCGACTCTCCCCCACCTGAAAGCAGCGGATCTTCGAAAGAAAGATCATCATCTCCAAGTAAAGATGCCAAGAAAAGGAGAGAAGCCAAGAGAGAAGTGATAGAGGTAGACTAGACTCCTTGCAATTACGAGGTGTATGACATAAATGTTATCTTAATCAGTATCTATACATATTCAGTATCCTCCACCTTCTATAGTTCAAAGTAATTTTGAATGCTTGATGTCGTGTTTTAATCTGTACACTAAAATTGTAAGCGCAAGTAAGGCAATCACCACTGGGATCAAGAACCACCTGACAATTGAGTTTACTACACTTGCAAAATCTAAACCATTACTCGTCGATTCGCTGTACTGTTGATATTGGCTTGCAATGTCTCTGTGGTGACTCATTAATAAATCAACTTTTTTACTCAAGTCGTCCAAGCCGAATTGTTGTTCTCTAACCTCTCCTATAACTCGTTCATTTAATTTAGAGACCGCAGTTAACATCTGCGAGTAATGTTGCGTGATTGTCGTTTTGAATTCTTCCACACTCTTTTCCAAGTCTGCTACTATATGCTTTTGCTCATCCTGGACATGTTTAAGTCCTTCCAACTTCAAATTCAAATTCTTGAAATCATAATTTTCACTTTTGTCTAAAGAGTCGAGCTTCAAATCAAGTTGATCCAATTTCTTAGAAATTTCCGTGAGTGATAAAATAATCTTCGAATCTCCTTCTTCGGTCCGTTGGGAAACAATTTCCTCTTCTTCCTTACTTCCTTCTTCAACTTCTACACGTTGCTTTTCTATTTCTTCATGATATTTCCTGTTTCTTTCCATTAAGGATTCTCGTAACGTACTTGGTTTGACAAAATCAGAAGGCTCTCTTACCGTTTCAGTAACTACGTGCACTTGACCATCAGACATCAATCCATGATCATCAATTGCATCGCTTGTTAATTTATGCCAAACATCCAAGCCCAATATTTCAAAGACTTCAGTAGATGACTTGTCAACAGATGCACTGACACCAAAGGCCAAGTCGTTTAGTTCGTTGGGGAATTTGATTTTATCAGTTTTAAAGCAGAGATTATTGTCCACTTGTATCTTGAACCAATTCTGTGCGTCAGAATAGGATATCCTCAAGCTGAACGGGATTTGCGAATCTAAGTAATTGAAAGCACAACTACCAATTGCTTCATTTATGTCATTGTTGAACGTCTTTGTTCCATCATTATTGAAAATTTTCAATCCATATATATCCTTATTGTTGACAAGGAATTGAAAACCATCATATTGGGAAGGGCCACCAAAATTTCCCATATTTTGTGGAATGAGAGGTAACGAGTTGTCTGTGTTAATCAACCAGAACGATAAACCATTTGATTCATCGAACTGTAGATCTTTGGCAGCTGTTCCTGTAGATCTAAAGGTAAGTTCTATGGTCCAATCAGTTTGTGTATTCTCTAAGTAAGGAATAGCCCAAATGGCTCCTTCTGGCTTTCCAATGAGTAAACGACCAGTATCCAACTTAAGATCTCCAAATATCTCCCAATTCTCTTCGAGCTCCTTTAGATCTTCGGTGTGCAATAAGTTTGGTAAAGACAAAATGCTAGGCCCTTCATGATCTGCTTGCTCCTGATTGATGTTTTCTGGCTGCTGTTGCCCATCAAAATTTGGCAATACTGCATTGACCGTAAGTCCTAAGAATGCTATGCTTGCAGCAATCTGCCCTATGAATTTCATTTTCATACACTGTGGGATCACCTATTGTTCATTGGGAAGTTGATAAAACACACGTCTTATTTTAAATTTTCTTCCACAGATCAATCGCTGTCGGTGACAAAAAATAATTTTCTCGTTTCGCGAAAGCGTACCGCATACAGAAATTCCATTCTAAAGAGAAGGGGTGTTAGATTAGAGATAAATAAACGAAGTGTATACTTTTATCTAGCGCTAATATTCAGTCAATATTTATGCAAAATACGAATATATAAAACTAATAGTCAAATGGGAAAGGAAATTGATAATCGAACGTTAAAAACATTGTAGACGTTCATGGATGCAAGAGCTTTTGTATCAAACTTGATTTAAGGCAAAGAAAGTCATGATATTTCATTATTTTGTGAAGATGGATTAGGCAACACTGGCACACAATGCTGCGCCGACTCCACTACCATCCTTGGCAATTCGTAAGTGAATCTTCTTGGAAGATCCCTTGAGTGGGTCAATCAATGCTACTGCCTCCAAAATCTTCAGCTGGAAACCAGGATAGAACTCCACAACGGAACCATCACAACCAAATTCAAAGTCCCTGTCATCATCCTTGAATTGGTCTTTGACACGAGAAACAACGGCTGCCAATGGAATTGCAGAAAGATAAGCAGCTCTGTGAGAGATAGCTTGGGTTAATTTTTGAATAACCAATCTTTCTTCATGGTTTGTAGGTAATCTCAAGTGATTCTCCAAAACCAATTCAGACATCTTCAAATTAGTGGAATCATCAATTTGCAAGTATGATAATACTTCAGCGGAAATGAGCCATGGCTCGAATATTCTGTGTGGTAAAGAACCGCCTCTAGTTTTGTATAAGTCTTGGAAGATCAAACCGCGGTTGAATAAGTCCATTAAAGCGACTCTTAACAATTCACCCAAAAACATACCACTAATTCTCTTCTCAAATAAGTGATATCCGATGTTGGCTGTTTCTTCGTCAACCAATTGATCGTATTTGGTGTTAGGCAAAACCTTCAAGGTGTTATCGAACGAACCCCATTCCATATTGATAACCATACCCTTAGCTCCCTTTGGAACATCTTCCTTGTCTAACTTTGGGATGTTCTCCAATGTTTCATAGTAAGCACCGTTGGTACCAGTGCCGAAGATAGCTCCGACAACAGTGTTCGCGTTTGTCTTCTTGATGTCGTTAGAGTAAGCTCTAGACAATAAAGTACCAACTGTATCGTTGGCTAAAGCAGCGACATGAACCTTGATACCCAACAATGTCATGTGCTTTTGCAATAATTCGACAACATCCTTGTTAACTAAGTCTGGTAAGTCAAATCCCTTGGTCCAACGAATTAAGGTACCTCTGTTCAATGCGGTTTGGTTGACAGGGAAGGAAAACGTGAAACCCAACTTCAACTTATCTTGAGCATCGTGCTCCGCGTGGTGTTGGTCCAAGAATGCTTTGACCTTTTCAGCCAAAAATTCGAATAAATCGTCAGCAGTAGACTCTTGCATTAAGTCTACTGGAATTTTGAATTTTGATTGCTTCAATTCAAAAGTGTGATCACCACCTAAATGAATAGAGCAAACTCTGAAATTAGTTCCACCTAAGTCTGCGGCCAAGTACAATCCTTTTTCCTTACCATTAGGAATTCCAGTAACGTAAGTAGGGATCATAGGCATGTAATCTCTTGCTGGCACCTTACTGGCCAAACCAGTAGTCATCGACTCATGGAAAAGCTTGGTAGCTTCAATAAGAAACTCTTTGTCAATAGCAAATTGCTCGACTATTTCGTTCACAGCAGTCTCTAAAGTGGCATTCATTTTTGCTGAAAGTAAATTATCTAGTTTATACTAATTATGTTAAAGCAGCTGCCGAAATTTGGAATTTGTGTTGGTTTATATATGTCTTCCCAACGTCCACACAGAAAAAAATTTCGGGGCATAAATATCCTTTGCTGCACACCGAACTCCGCGTTTTCTCATCATCACTTTCCCAATTTGTATGGAGCATTGCAATTTCAGAGTGGTATGGAGTAGGCTTTTTCGGAACCGGTGTGTATGTCACCTGGTCATAGGTGTAGAAAGAAGGAAGAATATTATTTTATCGCTGTACTCTTCTCCATTTTGTGAGACAAAGTATTCATTCTTAAAGCCACGGGTGTCTTCGAAGTCCTGTCTTCGGGTTCCTCTCTGCCATTATCAATCATGGAGAAATTGCAACCAATTGTAGCCGTCTGAGTTGGTATTATAAGCCATCGACCTCCACTTGGCGTCGTGTGAACCTTTCACGAACTAAAGGGCAGTGCAAGAACACCCCATTTTTCGCTATAGTCACTTCCTCCGCAACTCGTGACGGTTATATGCATGTAGCGATCTTGGACAACCATCATATTTTTTCCCCAATTCTACATCGTAAAATTTTTCCGAGCAACAAATAGGTCGTTGCCCAAGTAATACAACAGGTGACTTCCGAGCGACTAATATGAGTTCAGCTCATTTGTTTCACAAAACAATCTCGGAACAACCTGTGCAGCGTCCTTGAAAGTGACTCTATGGTGTATTATTCCTATTGCAATGTAGGTGCATACGAGCAGCCACTAATTAATATCAGATTTAGCATTTTTTTTGATTTTATACATTAAACTCGAAAGCATTAAGCATTTAGGGGTTAGACATTTAGTACCCCTCTTGTAGCTAATACGAAATTGGATCATGTTACTGCATTTTCTAGTAGAATGTCGTCTGGATATTCAGCTACTTTTACACTATATGCTAACCAATTTCTTTTAACAGTAGATATGTCGGTACTGTATATATTACATGCAAAGATTTCTCGTTCATCGTGCCTCTTCAGCATGTCTACTCGTGATGTCTTACTATTGGTTGAAAGAAATGTCGCTCAAGAAAAATAAATTTAATGATAACAGTAGTTGGTATATACCAAGCTAGAAATTAACGTTCTAGCACTTCATGATTCAATGAGCGCCTATGCTGCACTAAAAGACCATTCATCTGTGGCTTCTATCTTCCATGAAACAGGTGATGGTGAAGATGATGAGATATTGCAATATGACTTAAATTCATCTGACGAAGAAAGAAACCTTCCCGAAGAAAGAGATGCCCAATTTACTAGCGCACCCCAAAGTTTGGCTCCAACAAGACTGTTAACCCCCCTACATATAAATTCTAACATAGTACAGTCCAAATTCAATCCTGATAAAGAGAACCTTATTGTTGGTAAGGACCGAGTAGTAATTGGTCTAAAGGTTAATGAATATATCGTTATTAGTGGACAATGTGAATTACTTGTTCAAAGGGGAGCAATACATATCAACCAACATCATTATGTATTTGCTAAGCCAAATAGCAGCTACAAAATACTAGCACCAACTTCGCAGTCATTACCAATTCTTTCAAGTACTCAAGTCTTGGATCGGTCAATGGGAATTGAAGATACAATGACAAATGACAACTCACATTTATTCTCGAATGAATATAAGTCTGTGATCGTTTTAAAGAACTACTACACTGGCTTAGAGAATATAGGCGCGTATTATCCACCATTCAAACGGATATTTCACTCTAAAGTGCGATCTGAAGATCATGAGTTGGATGAGTATGAGTCTTTGTTCAACAATCATTCCTTTGAAATTGTACTTAGAGACAAAGGGTTATCAGCCCTTGGACTTGAAAAGATATGGTCCCCAAGCGTAAATGATTTAATCAATGAAGTTAAGGATTTGTATACACCAAAGATTATCATGATTATTGGCAATAAAAATAGTGGAAAATCAACCATATCTAAGACAATTTTGAATTCACTTCTTCAAAGCGGTCAGAGCTCCGTGTCTTATCTTGACATGGATCCTGGACAATCAGAATTTTCAAAGCCTTATACTTTGTCATTAACAAATGAAAAGAATGTCGTTTTCGGTTTGAATGTACCTGTGTCTGTCACTGGCTCCTACTTGAATGATGACGTCAAAGAGCATTATTTTGGGTTCTCCACCCCCATTCATGATCCTGAAAGATATACTAATATAATCAAGGACCTTTTAAGTCAGTATATATACCATCATAAGCCGCGCGGTAATCATCTAGTTATCAATACACCAGGATGGATAAAAGGATACGGGAAGGAAATATTAATACAATTGACTGACGTCATAAATCCAGATTATCTAGTCTTACTTTCCAATACGTCAGAATTAGAGCATCCCGACAATATGGAGATATTGAGAGATTTACGATACAAAGATGTGAAGGTAATGCAAGGCATTTACCAGTCTTCCAAATACTCCGCATCTCAACTACGTATCTTCAATAAGTTAATTTATTTTCATCAAACAGCCATTGACCCAATAAGATTTGATTTCAGCAAACATATTTTGGAAAATTCGCCTTTAAGATTGTCATATGAAACAGCGGCATCTCCAACAGGATTCATTGGAATCAACTGTATAACTATATTGAACTTTGACATAAGGTCAACTTTTGAATATGAGGATATTTTATCGATGATTGACTCAACAATCTTCGGGATATACCTCATCGACAGCGAAATTCACTATGCATGCAGCGAGCTTTTCTATAAATCGGCGTACAACGACAATTTGCCGGTTTACTTGAATTCATCGCGAAGTGGAAATATAATCTCAAATAACAACCCACGGAAAACAATATTTATGGGTTTGACAATGGTCCACAGTATTGATAGATATCATAACTATTTTAACCTTTATCTTCCTACTGAAAACTCGGTTAGAATTAAAGATTTATTGAAGCGAGGATATAAGATGCATTTAGTGAGAGGTGAGGGAGAAATTCCAGGTGCGGAGATACTTAATTCGACAATACTATCAACGAAAGAACAAGACTTAAAGAGGATTGCTACAAAAAAGAGAAAAGGTGAAAGTGTAGCTAATGAATTAACATTTCATTATCCGTACGTTTCATTTGAAGGCAAAAATAAGGTAGGTGGAGTATGGAAGATTAGACGAAACGTGAAGAGGCGAGCACATCAGCATTGAATTTAATTAATCCGCAAATTAATGGGATATGATACGTAGTTTCTATACATACAATTTCAATAAAGAACAATAGAACCAAACTCTAGTAGAGAAGTCACTTAGTATATTTCTGTTGAACTAGAAAAAAATTGTACAACGTGAGAGTGGAACCTCTTGTTAACTAGATGAGGAATGTAGTCTCGGCCAGACTAGATAGTTCAAAATCTATGAATGTGAACATAATGCTAGGGTTAGGTTATCCATAAAAATAGGCGACTTCTGCTCTACATAGGCTCATTTCCAAAGTATATATGTTGAAAGTCGTATTCGCAGATGTCCAATCAGGTTCTAAATAATATAACATGCACAAAGTCTTTCATTGAATGATCTTCTTACATGATAGGTCAACTACGTGTATTCTAGTATGGCTTGACCAAAACAGCACCATATGATCTGTCATATCTGTAGCTGGTATTAGAGAGACTGACTGGTCAATATAAGGACATCAGTATCTCTCTCTAAAATGATCTAGTTATCTTACACACGTATCAATAATAAAATAGTTTTACGATATAGGAATTTTTTCTTGCTGAATTTGAATTAATATTAAAATTCCATAGAAAGTATTTACACTAGACCTCAACAATGAATGATCTCCACTTACAAAAATTCTGATCTACCCAAGGCCCATCAAACGTCACAAGCAAACCTTAAGAACTATATGAAGATTAAGATGTAAATTTCGTGTTACCGATAGAGATATGAATCATTGCTATATTTTCAGACACCTAAAGTATTAGTGTTAATGATGATAACTCTAAACGAATCTGGTATGAGAAGAAAACAAATCGGAACAATTTTTCCAAAAGGATGTGCAATATATAGTGGCGAATCTCAGGTACTCTCGTGGAGAATCCAATCCAGAGATAGTCCAGAGGCTATGCTCATGGAAATGTTCACATATATCCTAAAAACCTTCGGCTAGTGGAATCATCTCATCATGTATTGCTGAAACAATAAACAAGAAAATATTACATTTCTACGCTGAGTGTGGCTCTTGAGCCTCTCATCATCAAGAAGTACTATTCAGAGCGAGTCGCAACCAGAAAAAATAACTGACAGGGATTACGATCCCATTTCAAAGTAAAAGCCAAGTATCCATTGTCGATGTCCATAGCACTCTGAAATGAACATTTTGAAAGTAATTCACCACATACAGCCACCTCATGACAGCTTGACTATTATCTACTAAAAAATGTATTACAAACAATTCCTAGCTATATTTGTTGAAAGTTGTATTCCTAGATGTCCAATTTGTGGAAAAGTATTCATAGCCTTTCACTTTTTATGTGCTTTTTATAACTGATATAATCTATACTTCTAAAAGAAGTAGACTATTCTAGAGAAAGATATCAACGTCCTTACATAGATGTGTCAGTCTCTCTAATACTAGCTACTTAAGATATGGTGCTGTTACCATCATATGCATGTCATATGATCACCATATAGTCAGACCACCTTTAATATCGTGCAACACATGAGGTCTCACGTAACAAGATCATTCCATGAATGGCTATGTGCGTGATGCTATCTCGAATCGAATTGGACATCCTTGAATACCACCCATTTTAAACAGTTGATGCTGTCCCATTATCGGGCATAGTATACCACTTTCAACACTCGTAAATGACATCTAGCAGTGAATACTATGACGTGTGTCTTCACTTGCTATCCCCAATTTAAAAGCCTATTTAAGTGGCAGCGGCTTACCTTCTTCACATATCACAAATGATTGCCCTTGTAGCTAATTTCGATATCTCTATTTATTTATCCATGCATGGAAGTTTTACTTAATTTGTTAAGACTGTTTCAATTCATTTTCATGAAGGATTCAATGCTAATGTTATCACACTTATGAATTCAAGATGACCTCTGAATTGGTTCATCTGCTCACCGGTAGAAGGTTTCGTCTCGACTTGGCAATACACAAGTAATTCGATGCTACCTGCCATAAATTCATTGTAACCACTCTTGACGTAGGACATGGGACACGGATAGAGGTTCCTTGTCACCGGTTGTATATTATATATATCGAAATTGGTATTCCAGTATGGCCAATTAGTTTCTGAATAATAGATGTAGTCAATAATTGAATGATGCTATTACATGATAGAGTTGAGTGATATTCTAAGGTGGTCTGACTATATGGTGATCATATGACATGCATATGATGGTAACAGCACCATATCTTAAGTAGCTAGTATTAGAGAGACTGTCTAGTCTACATATGGTCAATATCTCTCTCTAGAATAGTCTAGCTATCTTAGAAGTATCGAATATATTTATTGTATACTGGCGATGAATACCCAACAGAGAAAAATATTCTACAGTAAGGACTAGTCGATATGTATCAGTACAGTCCAGTAAAGTTTACTTGAAAGTTGTTAAATAATGGAATATTGCAATCAAGGTGACCCTCATTCTTCAGTGCGAATGCTGGGAAGCCAATTGAAGTTGGGTTTGATTTTTATCACAATAGAGACTGTTAAAATTGATACGTGTGAAAAAGAATGTGACACAGTAAATAGGTTAGGATCAACAAATATGTAACATGCTAAACAGAAGGCGGTGTTTACTTTTGTTGAAAGTGGTATTCAGGGATGTCCAATTAGGTTTTCAATAATATCGTGAGTGGACGCATACATGAATGTCCTTATGACATGCTAGTCATCCGTATGATGCTCTAGTTTATCCTTATGGCGTGATATTAGAGAGACTGACTAGTCTATCGATGGACGTTAAGATCTCTCTCTAGAATAGTCTAGTTATCTGAGAAGTATCAAACATATCAATTATATAAAACACATAAAAGTAGAAAGGCTATGAATACCCTCCCACAACTTTGAAGTTCAGTAGTTCCTCGTAATATTAATTGGCCGTAACCCGACATCCACTCTCAAACGGTCTATCGCTAGCTTTGATATTCTCATATGTTGCAAGCACGTGGTTAGAGTCTGTTACTTACTGTTTAAAGGTTAGTAAATAAAGTAACAAGTAGATCTTGTCTATTGTCTTTATTACAGAACTAGAATATGTAGTTCAATGAAACATATAAAACTATATACCTATATAAGTGGCAGGTTGATATCTTTATATATCCAAGGGAGCCATTGCCCGAGTGACAATTTCCGTTGTCTCTAATTAATTGGGCAATTTAGATTGAATTACCTCTAGCTGCCTAATTTTACGTCTTTTGGTAAAGAGTACCAAGCTTGCCTCATTTGAATAACGGCCCCGAAAGGGGGACCCCGCTTTGAGAGCTGTCTCATACATCTTCATTAATTTGAAATTTCTTATCACTATTGTTTAAATTTCTATTTCAGCACCTGGTGATAGCATGTGGCAAATCCTAATTCTTGCACTTCGTGACTTTTGCTTTCCAGTCACTTTCATAATGTTTTTGTTGCAGGTTTTTGTCTCATCTGTTTAGAAAAAGTGCTGTTGCTGTAAAATGCATGCATGGTTGCTAGGTGATTTATATGCTTGGAATTTCTCTTCACTAAAGAAAAGAACCGATTATAGACCGAATTTGTTGCAGTTCCGATGTTAATAGTTTTTAGAGGCACTTCTCGGAACTTAATGAGCAGCTTTGATTAATATTTTGTATTTTTGATAGTTGTGCCTAATTCTGAAGCGGATGTTCGGGCAGCGATGATAATTTAACTGGGTACTTTTCATGAACTTCTATTTACTTCCTAATTTTGCCACAAATGTCATGTTTGTGATGGATTAGTGTTTGTGATTTCGAGCCATATATGAAGTCGTTCGTTTAGCTACAGTATTTTCCAACCAAAATTCGCACCCCCCTTAACAATAATTCGTTCACTAAGGATTTAAGCTGGCGCCGAAGTCA
>JAJMAO010000161.1:0-30069 GCA_030572575.1 Scheffersomyces insectosa
CAGTCAACTTTTTTTATAGGGGGTTTACGAATGATTTCTACTTTACGTCAATTCATTATTCATTTTCCAACTTTCAATGGATTGCGAATACTTTATCTGTGAGAGCCCCATAATAAGAAATTGTGAACGAATGAATGAGCAGCCACTTCGTGCTAACTTTGTCATTTGTTGGCGCCATAATTTGTATTCTTCAGAACCTTTTTCTTCAAAGGCAAACGTATTCTTTGGCAACAGTAAGGTAGTTTTCAGCAACTAGAAAATGTAAACTCCAAGAGTCTCTGTGCGCCTTAATTTGTATGACTTCGGCGCCAGCTTAAATCTTTAGTGAACGAATTATTGTTAATGGGGTGCGAATTTTGGTTGGAAAATACTGTACCTGTCCCTCTGCCTGTGCTAAGTCTGCAAGTCCAAAAAAAGCGGAAAAGACGTCCGCCATAGGACTCTCTAAGAAACAGGCATGTTGAATGCACAAGCACATTATATAAGGCTTGCAGGGGTTTCGCGGGAATATTTTCTAATCCATACGTCAGAAGCCACGAACGATAAACGTTTAGAAGAGAACCTGAATACTGCAGTAGCAGCGCTGGAGCGCAGCAGAGCCAGTTGTACAACGATGAAGAATTTTCAATATCCGCTTTTCCTAAACAGTGCGATTTGCCTCCACAATCTCACATGGCGTTTCTACTTCTTCCTGACGAGATTACGATAGTGATCTGCCCTCCCATTCTCCGTAGATCCTCCCCGTTGTACATGTTTGGTTACCACTACTGCTTCTTCCTGGATTACGTCGAGCTCCTTGGACGAGCCATGCATCGTTGGTGTTACAGTGTGCACGCTGCATATGCATAAGTGCTTATTTAAGTTGTTATGTGTTGTATACCTGTTGATATTATTTTTTTGGACTCTAGTGCTTGTGTTATTTTACGTCCATACAAAATGGTATCATGAACGGGAATTGGTTCAATACTATTATTGTCAGAGTCTGAATTATTTTCTATTAATAAGAGGTTCCATAAAATATTACGTAAGATCTGTCGTATCCAATATCCGCTTTTTCTAACAACGCGCATCAATATTTAGGGAGGCCCTCAGGTGTGTTGATGGAGTGGTAGTATATACCCATGCCTCCAATATACGACCAAAACCCCTGTTGCAGGAACGGGGCCCCATGGCACCTTCTGACCTTCGTAGAACGCTCTCGTCACGTACTTCGGTGCCTGTGATACTAACTCCTGTGTGCAAGTATAGCTGAACCTCATACTTCTTAGGAATTAGTGAGTAATATGTGTACGATGATGCGCGGTTAGGATTTAACTGTCGTCGTGTCGCCTTGAGATATTCTGGGATCCAAAATCGAGCTCAGAGTTGTGGCTAATGCCCGAGCCACTGCTCAGCCCAAAACCGGTGGGCACCTTCCATTTCAATGCACTAGCGGTTCCCTTACATAAACCCACCAATATTCACGTTCAATGAGGCAATTTTCGATCGGAGTTTAAGGTCTACACAGGCATGGTTTCTGCTACATGGGCTGTTTTACTTCAATGCAATCATTGAGGTCGCGTCTAAACGTGCATTACTACCCTGTCCAGTAGTTTGTATTTCCGCAGTTTGAGTGGGAGTTTCAGTTTAGTTAAGTGAAGCTATCTTGCAAAGCTAATATACCAGGTGCTTGGCAATTAAGGTTTGGTAAAGGTATATTTGGAGTCAGTTTCTCATTATTTTTTGCATTAGTGGAGATGTCTTCTGATAGGAAAGGCTCAGGGTGTTAGAGATGGCCATTATTCCGTAGCACAGATCATAAATCCATGGTTGACCTTTGTTCCACGACTTAAGGGCCGCTGATGCAGAATAATGGAGTGCATTGTATATGTCTACAGCCGCGATTACTGATATCCATAGAAGCTGGATATTGGCGTGGCACATTTCCTAAGGTCTTCCCCATGCAATAGACTAGTGGAACGTGCTGATACGCTGCGGTGACTGTGCAGTGCTTCCCAATTTGAATCACCCAACTTAGAAGGGCAACGTCATGTCAGGTTAGACTCCGGTAAAACAAAATCCGGTCCTTGATCTTACAAGCATGTGCAAGTCAAAGGTCGTCTATACCATCAAAAGGACAAATGTTGACATGGCGTAATATTCGTAAATGGCAATTTCCAATGCTATTTTTTGCCGATCGACAGTTTTAAAATCAATATTTGGGGCCTCATATGTATGGACTATATTATTCATCTGTTCTCGAAGCTTCCTGTGAATAGAACTGGCTTCTTCCACAGGACTAGTAAGATGAAGAATCCCTGGCTTTATCAATGCGACCACCAACTGAAATTTGCATTTCCGAGCCAACGGCTCCATTTCTATTAGTTTCATTTACGGGGAGTGGCCAAGAGTCCATAACTGTGCAGAACTTGCTCGCAACTCTAAACTATTGGTACGGAACTCCCATCCATTTTGTGTGCAAACATAGTGAGAGCTTTCTAAGAACCTGAAATGCCTGAATCTGTCAAATCAAATAATAACGTGAAATTGACAGACGAAAAATGGCTCACCAAGCATTTCCTGGTTACCCAAGATAATGGCTACAGCAATGCCTATCTAGCAGACGTACAAAGCCCCAACCGGCAAGAAGAAGCCTAAATTTAATTATCTGGTTTTCTTAACCGTAACAGGCTATTTGAGGCAATGCCCATAGTTTACACCTCCAGAATTAGACACGCGTATATCTCAGTACAATCATGCGTACATCTCAGTACAAGAACAACAGAACCGTTGAAATTGTCCATTCCGCGGCACGGGTCTTCTTCCATAGCCTACCGCAGCAAATATACTGCAGATATCCCGATTTCGCAGCCAACCAGCCATCTATAGCCAGCACTGATGATGGTTGCAGCTGTTGCTGTAGTCACGGAAGGAGATTATTCCCAATCGAAGAGAAAGACCAGCAGTTATCGGTGGCTATTTATAAATCGATGATGCTTTCATTCAGGTTGTAGCGTGCGTTGGGATCACGATCCTGACTAATACTAGTCCGTCGCTTATTTTGCGACGGATTTGGGTCTCTTTGCCAGCGGAAATCTTGCAACGCACATTGACAAAGGCTCAATATGCGCAATGCTTTGGCATGGAACACCATAGCCTTTCCCTTTGAGGACTTAATTGCAAGCAGTATCAAACTATAGCCCCGGATTTTGAAGCATGATCAGTCTGGATGAGGAATGATCTAAGGGGTAAATCATCCTTGGATCAGGCTATAAAAGGATATTGATTTCTTTGCTATCGTCTACTTCTTTTCTACTTCATCAGATCAACTAAATTAAATCAAAAACCACAACACAATGAAATACTCCACAGCTGCTTTACTTTCCGCCTTTGTCAGCACTTCCTTGGCCGCTACTATTCCTGCTGAACCATGGACCACTTTGACTCCTACTGCTTCTGCCCTTCCAGGTGCTACTACTGATCACACACATACCTTTGGTATTCAGATCATTACTGTCACTGATGCTATTTCTTCCAGTGAGCCTTCTGCTACCGGTGCTGCCAAGAGAGATGTTGTTAACCAAATTGGTGATGGTCAAATTCAAAAGCAAACCACTGAGACTTTGGCTACTCCAACTCCAACTACAACTGCTGCTCATGTTGTGAATCAGATTGGTGACGGTCAAATCCAACACCAAACTGCTGAAACAGCTCATGTCGTCAACCAGATTGGGGATGGTCAAATTCAACATCAAACTGCTGAAACAGCTCATGTCGTCAACCAGATTGGCGATGGTCAAATCCAACACCAAACTACTAGCACAGCCACTCCTGCTTCTGTTGTTAATCAAATCGGAGATGGTCAGATCCAACACCAAACAACTTTAACCACAAAGACTGTTGCTTCCCAGATTAACGACGGTCAAGTTCAAAATGCTACTGATGCTGCTGAGGAGGAAGATGCTGCCACCAATGACTCCACTCCACAAGCCTGCTTGACATCTAACTCTTTGAGTATGAACTTAGACGGATCGGTCTTAACTGATTCACATGGAAGAATTGGTGCTATTGTTGCTAACAGACAATTCCAATTTGACGGTCCTCCACCTCAAGCTGGCTCTATCTACGCTGCTGGCTGGTCCATCACTGAAGACGGATACTTAGCTATCGGTGACCAAGACTTGTTCTACCAATGTCTCTCTGGTGACTTCTACAACTTATACGACCAAAATGTTGCTGAACAATGTTCTCCTGTTAAGTTGAGCATTATTGACTTGGTTTCTTGTTAAAAGATTAAAAGCATCAAAATTGTGTATAACCTCAAATATGCATTCGATGACATCTACAAGAACTAGAGCCAACCGCTAAAAAGTAAAAGAATGTTGGTATTTGTTAGGAGTCAGAAGTTAGAGGTAACTGCATACTTCCCATGAAGTAAGCGGAATTAAATGCCGTACTTCATTGTATATTAGATCAATATTTAGATTGGGGCCATAGTTAAGGCAGTATTTAGCTACAAAATGGAATTTATAGGATAAATTAAGTGAAAGCTTTTCAAATCGTAAACTTCCTGTATCATTACGTTGCTAGTGGATCCTGGCCACAACTAGGAACAATCGAATATAGTCACTGTGCAATTGCGTACAAAGCCTACAGATGAAATATTTGTGCCGGTAATAAATATGTATTCTTAAAGAAAACAAACAATGAAATACTCTTAATCGCCTTATCTCTTCAAAAAGCTCTTCTGCTTTTGTGGACTGATTCTAGAATAGTTGTTACCACTAGTCATAGTATATGCAACACTGGTGTATACGCCATTCTGAGCATTGAGAATCACAGATTCATCTGCTGGATTGGGTTCTGCGCCAGTTCCAGGCTCACTATAGTGCAAAGTGACTGAGCTAAAGTTAGCAAACGGATCGTTGGTATCGTCTTTTTTACCATTTGAAATTCCATTTGTTCCGTTGCCATTTTTAAATCCTTTTGCAGCTGATTCATCACTCTCTTTAAGCTGAGGGTATTTCTTCGTGGATTTTGTCAAAACTGGAATCATTGGAGGCTTCTGATTACGCAACAAAGCCCATTGAGTGCTCTTAAAAAAGACGTGGTTTTTGATTTCGGACGCACCTGTGCGGGAACCAAGACGCTTGGCTTCATCCTTGATAAGTAACTTTTTGATTAAACTACGACAATTCGACGAAATCGACTGCGTATCAGGGAATTTCACATCTTTTTTCAACACGTTGGAGAATGTCTTTTTACGGTCAGACCCTTTGAATGGCGTTGTGCCATAAAGCATTTCGAAAATAAAAATACCTAATGTCCACCAGTCGACGGCACTGGTGTGACCTTTACCTCTAATAACTTCTGGTGCAATATACTCCTCTGTTCCAACAAAGGAATTGGTTCTGAATCCATCAATGCAGGCCTTCGTATCCAAGGTAGGGCCATTGTGGTGGCCAATGTTGTTAGCAGATGACAAATGTGTTCCCTTACTGAAGAAAATCTCTGGGTTTTTAGCACTTTCGCTTTGCTTAGACAAATCAAAATCACTTAACATAATATGTCCTGATTGATGTAACAAGATGTTCTCGGGCTTCAAGTCCCTGTAGATGAATCCCATGAGGTGTAAATATTCTAAAGCTGCAGTAACTTCGGCTGCGTAAAACTTGGCATCGTTCTCTGAAATCAGCTTTGTTTCTCTTGTTTGCAACGCTCTAAAGAACTCACCACCCATGCAGTATTCCATACAAAGATAAAGATAATCATTGGATTGGAAAGAGTGATAAAGTGTAACAATGAATGGATGATTGCTGGTAGCCAAAATTTCCTGCTCGGCTAGAGCTCTTTTGATCTTGTTTCTCTCTATCATTTCCTTCTTGCTCAATATTTTCATTGCATATAGCTTATTGGAAAGTTTCTCACGAACCAAATACACTTTTCCTACATCTCCTTTTCCTAACAACCTTATCTTCTCAAAACAATCTGGATTCACCTGGACATCCATAATCTTAGTAGCAGCATTCGAGTACATTCTCTCCTGAGTATATGTTCTTGGTCTTCCAGTAATCTTCAACTCACCTATGTGTTTGTTGAGATCAAATTCCTCGCTGTCGTCATTGATAGCTCCCTGAGACGCTGAAACCTGTTGAGACGTCAGCTTTGCGTCAGATAATAATCTGTGAACTAATGGAGCTGATGCTACTCTACGAAGAGTTCTTTGGAAAGGAGATGAAGGGGGTTGTAAGTGTCCTGTGCTTCCTGAAATGTCCAAGTGGTCAGTGTCATTGTTGAATTCGTTGTTCGGTGTGCGAGGAGTAGTGGTACCCTTAGAAGGAAGAGGGTTGTACGCTTCTGGTACTTCTTGAAAATCTGCTCCTTCCTCCTCAATCTTGTCTTCGACTTCCGAGCCTGATTCCTCGCTGCTTGAGAATTTGGACAGTTTATGGACTTTCGGTGGTTTTAATATACCATTTTCCCCTAACGAAATGATCGAATCGTTGTGTCTGAGCGACACCGACAAATCATTACTAGTCACTGTATCATCTAGGAGTTGTTTCATTGGAGCAGAGTGTCCGTTATTATTGTTACCAGCTTCCAAATGTGGAGGCAACCCTTGATGTGCAAAATAAAGGTTGGAGCTTACTACTGGGCTATCTCTGGTCCTTTGAGCGGTAGGGGAAGACGGAGAGTTTGTAATTATCTGTGGAATTTTTTGGTTGCTGTAATCAGTTCTATTTGAAGCTTGGTCATGCTCTGGTATGGTCTGTTGTGTTATGGAGGTGCTGTTTGAGCGGTTATTGCGTGGAGACGAAACTGGCGATGAAACTGAGCGTTTTCGTCCCAATTCACCTTCAGCTCTGGTATAATTCGAGGTATTGTCCTTTGCACCGTTTGATTTGTTGATGTCTTTTCCTGAATCACTGTGTCCATTGCTACTCGATATTTCCAAGTTTTCTATGTCATCTAAGTTGCTTGGTGTCAGCGCAAGTGTAGGTGTAGTAGAGTTGGCGGTAGAAGAAGAATTACCATGACCATTGGTCTTGGTGGTTTCTGTGGATTCGAATTGTCTAATTGATAATGACAGAGCTGAGAGTCTGAAGAAGCTCTTGAGTTTTGAAAGACTGTTCTGAGGCCTAATGATCGAATCATCCTGCGAGTTGTTGTTTTGCAAAGACGGGCTCTGTGAACCAACAGCGTTGCTGCTTTCTTTATTATTAGACGATACTGATTCAGAAGTGCCATTGTTCACTGTAGCGTCCGTTGGAAGATGGTCCTTGCTGAATATCAACTTCAGAATAGAGATCGTTCTAGACCTATTGCGGGATGTGGGGCGAGATCCACCTGTAGAAGATGGTTCATCATCATCGAGCTTCACGATGTGAGGAGCTCTTAGTGCGTAACTATTAGCGATATCACCACTCTCAGACTCATACATGAACGTTGGCGAGTCGGGAGACTGCTGTGACGAAGAAATGATGTTGCTGGAGACTGCATTGCCATGAGACAACGAGTCGTCAGTCTGTAAAGAGAGTGGGGAACTATAAGAATCCGCCAATCTCGGGGAGTTTGGCTGAGCCTCGGTTGTTGAACGGAAAGGTAAGTTAATCATGCTGTGGTTGTGTGGATTTTAGAGGGTTCTGTGTGGTTCAACACATAGAAACAGGGTCTGTATGATGAAGCGAGTTCGGAGTGACTAGATGGAACGAAGGATCAAGTAAATGGCCAACAAACAAGCTTTTTACTGATTTGGAAACGGGAACGTGTTCTTGCAGTTGCTATGCTATATATATTCGACGGAGACGTTGGTGGGACCTCGGGAAGGCTGTCAAATCGCGATGGTTGCAAGGTCTTGTAGATCCACGTCTTAACTATGAGTGAAAGATAGGGGAAACGGTACTTTTGGGTGAATGCAGTTGTAGGCGTAGTTCGTGCTAGAGAAGGGCCGTGGGGCGATGGACGATGCGATGAACTTGGTGCTGGAACGAAACAGCTATGAAAAACCGGAACTTGCTGCTAATCCATAGGTGTATCTACATCGATTAATCATCAAACTTCGAACGATTACACGTAGCGACAGTTTTAGTGAGAGTGGGATTTTTTTCGCTGGGTTTTGCAGTAGAGAACATTTTAGGGGGGCTCGTACAGGAAACCAAGGGGATTTAGGCAGAGATAGGTGCCTTACAGGTGGTGGGAGTCGAGGACGTAAAGGGATTTGGTGCGACGGTTAGGGAGCACGGCTTGCGACAATGGGAGAAAAAAGGCTACAAAATAGCTGGAATTAGGGAGAAAATTGAGGCATTTGGGGGGGCTTTAGGACGAACCAGGAGGCACCAGACCGGTAAGGCGTGAAGAGGAGAGCAGTCTGTGCATTAGTCAGTGTATAGGCGGTGTTGGTAATCAGCTCATCTGCTGGTAGTACATTCGTGGTAGCAGTGCTAGGGAAAGAAGTCTCGAGTCACTGGAATCTAGGAACCCTGAAATCTTTCTAGTATCTACCCTCTTCTCAGTGATCTACCCATTGCGAAGTGGTGCGTTTCTAAGAATAGCCAGAGAACTCAGAATCCAAGAAAACCCCATCTATTGGCTCACAAGGGGAGCAAAACTGGCACTCCTCACTCAGCCCAAATTTGACGATACCGATCTCTCAAATCTCGTATTTAGGATGATCTGGCCAGATCATCATGGCGTATCAAGCAACCCAAACCTCGAGACAGCATGATAATATACGGAGTTGGAGGGGTGGGGAGATTGCAACCCCACGCTCCGCACGGCGTTGGTCAGGGATTTGATCTGAAGACACTACGTAGATACAGTAAGGTTCTGGGGCTGTGAGAGAATTATTGAGGAGCCGTAAGCAATGGAAGAAATTATCGTACCGCTTGAAAATACTAAGTCGCTTTATCCTTTTTATTGAAAGTCTAGGAAGAAAGTTATAGGAGAAGTGAAAAACTCATGATTATGCGGCGCTACCACATTAAATGACGGATATATATCACGTGACTCGACTGCTACATAGCACTTCTTCGTGCTATTCTGTGTTAATAGTACTTTCTACAAAGTCCGTCTGAAGCTGGTGATCTATTTATTGTTCAGTATATAGTACAGGATATGCATCGATGCCTTAACACAAGTGTGGAGGGAGCAAAAAGTTAGGGATCGAGTTTTTGATGTGGTAGACATGTTCACAGTTACGGCATACCATTCTTCCCTCTACTATTTGGGTCTCTAACAATAAAGTATGCAAATCTCTCAATACTGCTTGATCGTCTTCCATGATTGGATCTAACAGTTCTGGTTTGGTTGGTGGCAAGGACTCGTTTCCTAAGTCTTTAGCGACTTGTATGATGGCAGGCCAATTCAATCTTTCCAACATGTGTGCTATGAATTCTGGGTTGTACTCTTGTTCTTCTTGGGCCAATTGGCACTCTTCGTACTTCAAAGGAAAGGCTTCTGTGGAAGACTGACAGCCCTTGATGGCACATTTGACGAAGTTGGTGGTTATAAACTTCATTTTGTAGCGATGAGGATGAGATGGGTACTAGCTGTAATGAAAAATTACGAAGGATGAGTGACTGAAATGTCAAACTATGAAGTATCCAGGCGATTAGATACTGGGTTCTGTCGAATATAACGTAGTTGACCTTCTTCAAGTGTAGAACATCTTATCTGAATACCATTTAACTGAAAAAATAGAGAAGAGCTTAAAAAAATTATCAAAATCATGTCACGTGAATGAGAGTCACGGGAATGTGTATCTACATATTCTATAGGTGGAATTATATTTCCGTGTTATTATAGTCTTCCTGGACCGGTGAGCCGTAGTGATATGTGATTTCTTAGTTGGAACTAGAGAGAGTCAGTCAAGAGGTAAGTATATTTATTTATTGTCAGTAGTTGGTCACTGAGTGGCACATTCACAGTAGACCTATTGACGAGTTTACTCTGTATGATTGGATTCTCAAAATGGAAGTAAATGCAACATTTTAGGAGACTTCTTGGATTTGCAACTCTTGGAGCCATTCGAGGGGAGTGATTCATAATAAGTGTTTGTAGTCTGTATTCGGAGCTCTTCTTTTATGATCTTTTTCTTGTATTTGCTATTTATATGCATTTTGGCAAAGAGTCTGTAATTTATTCAATCTCATAGCATAATATATGTATAACCACCACGTAAACACACCAAGATCGTTTTCAAAAGCATAAAAATCAGTCAAATAGCATTTCCCCCCAATCTCAATAGTCCTCCAACACTCTTCTTCTTTTTTAGGACCTCACCAACTACCATATACCCCATCAACCACCCTCCACCATCTTAACTATGTAACACTCACTATCGTCCACATGCAGGAGTAGTTTTTGGTGGCGATCGAAACTTCAAAACGAATACGGATTTTGACGTTGAAGCTGTTTACAACACGAAGCAACACAGTACAATTGAACCATTTCCTAGCTGAGAAGACGGATAAAAGTCATTGGACCGCATTTAGAGCTCCCTATAAACACCCACAAACTTCCAGAATGTCGTTGCAGAAACTAACGGCCGAGTTGTATGCCCTCTTTGAACAGGAGAAGTACGCAGAATGCCAATCTCTTCTTCCACCAATCAAGATCGAACTCATCAAGCACAATCTCCTTGTTCCTCTTCTCTCCAACACACAGACCAAGGACCAGGTCAACGACCTCAGAATTGCACAGCGAATCCTTGAAATCGGGGCCTTGTCGTCGTTGCTCTCCAATAACTACCAGAGCTTCGAGAATTACGTAGCACAGCTTCGTCCATTCTATTCGAATGCGAAGCTCTACCACAAGCATGAGCTCGACACAGACGCCACCAAAATCAAGCTGTTGTACCTTCTCTACCTTTTATCGCAGGGGTTGATTTCGAAATTCCACACTGAACTCGAAATCATTTACAATTCTCCACAGTACGACGTGGAAAAGGACAAGTTCTTGCAGTTTCCTGTGCACTTGGAAAGAAACCTCATGGAGGGAAACTACATCAAGATCTGGCGTTTGTTGAAGGAGGAAAAGAACCTTCCATGCCAGGAATACAAACATTTCATCGATACATTGATCCAGGCTTTGAGATTTGAGATCGCAAAGTCCATCGAGAAGACATACGAGTCTATTCCAGTAAACAACTGTAAGAGCCTTTTGTACTTCCCACAGGAGCAATCTGATGCTGTTTTTGAAAAGACGTTACAGGAGGAATTAGAAGTGGAGAACTGGAAATTCGATAATGGAGTAATCTACTTTGTTAAGAACGAGACCGAGTTAAGTGGAAACAACTCTAACGTGATTACAAATGTTTTGAACTATGCCGAACAGATTGAATCTATCGTCTAGAGAGTTCACAATTCAAGATAAGAAAGAGGATGGAGAATGCATACCTACAGTAAATAGAGTAGTCATAGTGGAGTTGAAGCAGTTAATGTATGAATTCGAATGAACAATACAGAAAATATTAGATGACGAAGGATAACCTTCGTATTCGTGTAAGACCAGAGTAACAGCATAAAACTATACCATCCATTCTGTAGCGCATAAACTTCCATGCTCTATCTGTGTTGTAGTAACCGTACACTTCTTGCTGTTAGATATTTCACGACGTAGAAAGGGCTCAAAGAACCTCTTCTATGTAGTCCTTGTGATATAGAACCACCAGTAACACTCAGCAAGGGGGGTATTTCGTATACCCCTTAGTCGCTTAATGGAGATGAAGACAATGACTACTGCAATGACTGCAAAATAGAGCAATCCTAGAAAATAGGCTAGTCGTGACGCAAATCAGCCAATTAATTCTTCCGACATACATTTACGACATTCTGAGATTTACAGAATAACAAGACTTCCTTTCCTGAGATAAAATCCTTAACAAAGAACAAATCACGAACGCACATCTGGCTCGTGATTTTCCGTCAAAAATAGCGCCAGTTTCTTGATCACCTGTTTCATAATTTAGAAGCCAAGATCTTATATCTATTGAGTGACAGTGACATATCAGAATAATGTAACCCGTACCTTAATCGCATTTAGCCAAACCACCTGTTAATATCCTCTACTGTATTTCCGAGCCCCCGAGATCTAGATCCGCAATAAATATTATTCAAATAATGCTGGACATATGTAATATGTGCAGTCTGAAGCACATGATGCATAGAAGATCTCTGCTTAGAAAAATATCTACTATTATCTTTTCCTATAAAATACTGTTATGCGGAAACCTACGGACAAGAGGACAGCAGTACACAATAACGGATAATGGCAATTGTTCACTCTGCACACACAATGCTGCCCCAGTGAAGATAATCATTTGTACGCTCTAATGATGTGGGATAAAAGCCACTATGAAGGATATTCAGAATGCCTACATATGATCTTCACTGTTATGAAAATCATCGACAGATCTATTGATTCAAAACGGAAATACACTGAACACACATATTTGATGCAAATAGCAACCGTAAAAAGGGCGGAGAATAATACTGTCGCTACCTGGTAAAAATACTCTCCAACCATAGCAAATTAATAACAGATCGGCACCTTGCCGTTGACGAGATCCACCGTACTTCGCCAGATTCGTTACAACTACCAACAAGGTTCGCAGTAAGGTGCATGTACTTCACCGAAGAAGGAAGGTTGCCAGTACACAATACAGCATACATACCGATACCGATGAATTGCTGCAACGGTTCCTATGGAGAAAATAAAAAATGCGAGGGAGTTATTTGTAAAGTTCCCAACGTTAAGGCACAGTCAAACCAAACGCAATGCACTACATGATTCACCAAGAGCGTGTTACGTAGTCGTCAAAATTGCTGGTGCCTCGCTGCAACGCGGATTTACGCATGAAACCGGCGAAATGTCGATCAATTCGCTGTATCGCCGATGCACATCTATTATTCTATTTCTTGTTGTATTTATTTCATTTATGGAAATTTTTACGTTGTGTCTCGTAAGGCTGTAAAATCATAGGGATTACATTTATCCGTACTATTATAAGGAAGCGAGCGATTCGTAAAATGCCTTATAGCCACTATCCAAGTCTTCAAAGAACATGTCCGCATCCTCAGTAGATAACTCCTGGTTGTCTACCAAATTGTTCAACTTGATCAACCATGTGATTAACTTCGACTTTCCTTGGAAGTCAAATTCCTTATGGTTTCCATTCTCAACCAAATCATTGAGATTGACCACCAACTCACTCAAGAGAGGATGCAATTGATCTTTACTTCTATAGTTCAACTTAATTGCATCCATACATGTCAAGAAATTAGCCGTTATCTGTACCAATAGTGTTGCACTGGATGACACCGGCGTAGAATTCACCACATTAACGACCGACGTCGTTCCAGCGTGGCTATTAGATTCTACATGGCCACTCAATTGCTCTATGGTGGCAGGAATTCCCACTTGAAGTCGGTTAATAGCTTTCGGCGTATTGATATTGAATTTATCCAGAAACCTTGGAAGGAAGTTCGTCAAGTCCGGTGATAAGTCTGGGGCTGAAAGCACTTCCTTTAAAATTTCGAGCTTCTGACTGTCATCCAAAAATCCCTTTGCAATGATCTGATATTGGTGGATTAGTCTATATGATGTCGATGTGAATTTCTCTTTGTCGGTGATGTAATCTTTGACATAGGAATTCTCAAGCATTTCTAAGGTAGGCAAGATGGAGAATACCTCGGCCAAAGCGTCGTAGGTGGACTTGTGGAGCGACGATTTCACAATTGATGACTTTGTCACCTCCAGGTGGTACTTGGAGTCATTTATGGACGAGATTGTGAACGATGTGGACGAAGTGGGTGCGTACGAAGGCGGTGAGTTCATTTTATATATGAGAGAATGGTTAAAGAATGCCTCTTGCTAAGCTAAGCAGGCCCAAATAACTAACAAGAAAAGACGGAATTCAACCCTTCAAAGAACTACCAAATTAGTCCCGATTCCTAAGAGACTATATAGATTCCCCCAATCAATTGACAAGCTATATTACACCGTTTCCACAACGAAAGAAAGCATGAAGTATCCATTCTTCACAGCTTCTTGAATGCTCCACATTTTTGAAAATATTGAAGATACAGTGTATGCAGTACAAGATAAATTAATGGCTATCACCTTGTTAACTATTGAAGAAGAGAGGTAAAGACATGGTTAATAGATTGCTAGAATTTACTTATTATGGTAAGAGCATCTTCCGGAGAATAAATTTACTTGTGATATTAATCACTTATGTAAATATTTTTTTTAAGTTTGATAAATGTGCTATGGAGAATTATCATTACAGAGAGAGAGAAAGAGAACTCAAGAACAATCCCACTTTGTTGCAAAGAACGCTCACGATGTAGATTGTAATATATCGACCTAGCAATCTTATCACAATAATATTCTATCCTCTATCACTTCACCTGCAGCGACGAATTTTCTGCCATATATCCCTTTCTACGTAATTACGACCCTCTACTGTAGAATAGCCCATTCTCCTATCGGACTGCACACACCACCAAACATTGAAAGCAATAAATTTTGGATTTTGCAGACATCAAAAGGGCCTGAAATGACGCTGATGAATTAAATAATTGGTGGAGTATGACGCGTAGAGCTGGTTGGTTTAGGGTAAGAACTTGATATATATGGATAAGAAATAGCTAGGATTAAGTATGGCGTTCGAAACCGACGATTTAAAGTACATAGCGCTTGAAAACAGGGATCCTTCTGCGGAAGGTCACTTCGTTTACTGTGTCAAGAGCACAATGATATGCTGTAGACCGACTTGCTACTCTCGTTTGGCCCTCAGAAGGAACATAGCCTTCTGCAAAGACGTGAAAGAGGCATTGGACAAAAATTACCGTCCGTGCAAGCGATGTAAGCCCGATCTCGAGACGGGATGGAATAGTTCACGCGAGATGGTGATAAGAGCGAGCTCCGTGATATGTAGAATAGCGGCGAACGGAAAGAAATTCGTGTTGGACTCGTTGGTGGAAGAGTTAAAGGTGTCGAAGTTTCACTTCTGTCGAATGTTCAAAAACTATACGGCACTTACGCCTCGACAGTTCTTTTTAAAGTGTAAAGAACTCAAAGACAATCCGTTGAAGTCGAAACCTTTGCCCATCGTGGAGACAAAGAAGAACTTGACACGCAAGAAGATGCTAGCAAGAAGTAATATTGCATGTGAGGGTACGTCAATGAGCACATCACTGTCGGGTATGTCGTCCACAGAAGGCTGCTTGATGAGTAGGGTTTCTCCAAATGAAATGCCGACTCTGGAAACCAATGTTCAAGTTGACAATAATATTACAGATACAGATTTTGAAGACTTGATACTACAGAACCAATTCTTCCGAGAAGAGTCCGACAAGGACTTGAAGGACTTGAATTGGGTTGATGACTTCATAGAGTTCTTGTTTTTTTCTTAATGTACGAAATGGGTATTCAAAAGCCCTTGATATGATGCAGTCGTGATATCATTACTATGTAATTTATGTATAATACATTGTGGCTAATCGATGTATTGAGAGAATCCTGAAATCTTCTTGCTGTTTCCATAGCCTTCAGCCGAATAGCCCAATCTTGCCAAATCCAATTTGACATTTCTATAGACTAAAGGAGGAGGGTTAAAGGATGCCATTAAGTCTACCGTCTTCTTATAATGGACAGTTTGTACCATCATGTCTATGAATTCCTTGCCGAAGCGATGACGGGCATAGTCACACTCTTTCATTATCCAGCGTAACAAGTAGTTGCTACTGATTCGATCGAATGGACACACTGTAACTGGTAAATGTATCTCCATATCCTTGGCATTCACTAATTTGACCTTTAGTACTAATTCGTACCTGATTGAAAAGAACTTGCCTATACTCGTAAATCCTTGAATGTGTGTCATTGGAATACCCTCGTCAAGTTTCTCGATAGACTTCTCTCTAGCGAGGTTGTAAGACTCGATCCGCAGGGTCACTTCCTCGCCTTCTGCACTTTCTTGTTGTTGACTGTTGATAGAATCAATGTTGTGGTCTGACAATCGATTACTGTACATCTGAAGATAATCATTATCCACCGGGTACTCTAGTCTGAACTGATGCAGTATTCCTTGGGTGTTAAGAGCGTTTTCTTCCGGCTTGAACTCCTTCGACGTCGTGTATACCTTCACCACCTTCTTCGGTAGTCCTCCTTCGTGGCATTCTAGCATCTCTTTGATTTGCAATGTCAATTTAAGCAAACGCAAATTCTTCTTTATTCTATTATTGAGATGATTCGTCATAACTTTCGTGAATAGGATCAATTCGTCTCGTGGACCCAATGAAGACACTGGCATTGAAAGTTCCACCACGACTTGCAGGTTGTTTGTATTGTGTGTCTCGAATACTGGCTCGTTGAACTGTCGATACAACGGAAGTGTATCGTACAACTTAATTGCCACAGGGAATGCTTCAATGTAGTTGATTTCGTTTTCCACTGCATCCCCACACGCTACCCTAACAAACAACTTGTGTATAGTACTGGCCTTCCAGTTGCCTAGTATGTTGTGGTGATAACCACTGGCTATGATATCTCGAGGCAAAGGTATAAGCACGGGTACATCCAATGCTATTAATTCTTGGTGAAACTCTCCGATTGGCGGCCGATAGGCCAAAGGGTTTTCGTATATCTTGTACTCCCTGAATGAGTCCGTGGATCCCAATTTAGACGGCAAAGTCACCTTCTGTATCGTCCTCAACTCTATACCGACTGACCGGACCTTACATGGAGCCCCGGTTGCAGAGCGTACTTCTATGACTGTTTCTATCCGTGGCTACAAATTTGGGGTTAGTATGAATTGGTCCGCTTGCTGGCGCCATATGAAGCCTGGAACTCGCCACAATTCCCGATTTTTCGTGTAAATACATACCAAACTTCGTGGGACACCGGGACACCCATGAACAATCGAGGTACCAGATGCCTGCAAAGACGCCGTTACGGGCGAGACTAGCTTTTGCGGCGGCATTGAAATTGCTAACTACTAACTCTATCCTAAACTACGACCTATTTAATAGCATCTACAAGTCCCTAACTACGGCTTACTACACTTTTTACCCTGAAGACTATCCATTGAAAAAGATACAAAAGAATAGCTTGATCCAAAAGAATAGCCAAGCGGGTTTGTTTATCTTTTGTGTGTGCAGGAGCGTTAACAGTGGCTCGTCCCGAAGTGAATAAGTCCGACGAGGAAGAAATGGCCGACAGGATGGAAACAGTCGACTCAAGGCAATGGTCAAGTTGACGGTACAGCATCTCACCGGGTCAGCTGGAAGTCACGGTGAAAACAAACGGCCACTTCTATTCCAATTCCAGTACTAGCCCCAAGGCAATGCTAGTGAAGAGATGTTGCAAAACACCCATACCGCAATAATATAATCCTCAAATACCCTTAAGGCTGAGCTGGGCTTATAAAGAAGGGTACGAAATGCACAAAGAGGTCTACGGGCGTAGTCGAGGCTTGGTTAGAGTTATAAATAGTATATTGGATCAACAAGGGGAATCGCGTTATTAAATAGTCTAAAGTACACCCGGAATGATACTCCATTTGAGCTTAAACTCGTCGTTGAACTTGGTCTTGTAGAACTTGTAAGTCTCAATGGAGCTCATCGACAAGTTCTCTACCACGAAGATCCAGCCGGCGAAATAGTTCAAACTTATGAAGTCTAACGAGCCATCCTTGATACTTACTACAAGAACCACCAAGTAGATTATGATCTCATCTAAATAATGAGGAGAGGCAACGTAGTTGAATTTAGGCACGGTATATTTGACCAAAGTAGACAAATGGTAGTGGTTCAAAAACTGGTCCACGGAAGCAAGTCCGAAAATGCCAAGTAAGACATAGTCCGTGGCAGTGACGAGTTGGAGGAGCTTCGAATAAGACACTGGGGTTGCCTTGAGAAGACTAAGATAACAATTGAGGGAAGTTAACGTGTAATACATGAGTCCGACGAAGTAATGGGAGATGTTCATTTTTGATGTCTTCGCAAATTTGGTTACGGTAAAGCTCTCCAAAGAACGTCTGGATGCTTGTATGAATAGCATTAAATGTATAAGCTTGTAGCCTTTATATGTTATCGGGTCTGCCGATACTTGGGGTGCTTGTGGTAGCACTTCGGCTAGGTATGAGGGCAATTTGGTGCCATTCGTAAGGCCTTCAATTATCAGGCAGTAGATGAAGAACGCAACATAGTAATGGGTGAACCAGGACTTCGGCACCGTGATTTTGGCCAAAAAGCCGATATTTTTATTAATGAACGGTGTCAGACTTTCCCCAGTTCCTTCCTGACGGTTGGAGTAGTTTTTACCGTAGAGAAGAAGCGCATTCAACGGTTTCACGACCTTGGTCACGAAGATGGTTCCAATTGCAAAGGCATACACGTACAAGACGACATGGAGCAAAAAGGTATAACTGACCATGATTAAAACCCGAATTTTTTGTTAATTTTTCTATTCCTATTGATTCCCAATAAACTCGACTTCTCCTTTACTCTTCTTACCATACCTTTCACCTCCAATGCCATCTGACAACTGTATAACTCCCATCACCATTCAATGAATCCATGTGATTCCAAGTGTTGTCGCATACTGGCATGAGCCGCATGTCATAAAAGTGAAAAATTACAAAACGCGACAAATCGCTTATACCACCACTGAAGTAATAAACCAGTCTAACTTCAACTTCGTGCTCTACATACACTCTTTCACTACTGGTATCTCTTTCCCATTTCACATCGCTCGTAATTGTAGACGCCCCAAGAATCGCTCCGGATTGCAAAAATTGGTCACAATGTAGATTTGATGTCCCGGGGTTCGTCAACGAACGGAATTTTCTTGGAGCTGTGCATCTCTTGCGATCTCGTGACGGCTTTTGTGGTTCGTTCTCGATCTTGACCCTTCGCTAAACCCCCTATATGCCTTTCTTCCTATGGTTAGTATTTTTTGATTCCAAAGCCAAGACATGCTGTAGCGATGAGGAGGACCAAAAGCCGTCGAGTCTGGGTTTCTCATCTCTGGTAAATGGCCATTCTCCTTTGCTTACGCTACGTTAGCAAGCAAATCGCCTCACGGAAAGTTGCTCGTTGTTACTCTGCTGACACATACCACTCCCTATTATATCCCCATTAAAGCCCTGTTTCTCTCCGCCAACTACATTCTGCACTATCATACCATTGAGTCATTCTGGCGCATTCACATCCGGTAAACGGTACCCCCAAAATTGCTGCAGATCATGTGATCAAATTCACTTCCGAGATCGCTCACCGCTTCCCGTTACCGTCTTCACTGCCCCGGACTGCAACAATAATGAGGCACGGATGTGTTATTCACACCAAAATTCACGATTTTGCTCATCCCTTCCCTCGAGTCTCCGTCGAAATCAGCGTCCACGTGATATTTCACCCTCGGATCCCCCACTGACTCACAATTTCCGAATTTCCAAATTTTTCATTTTCCAAAATCTCGTCGGTGTAAAAGTATATAATGTCGTTATTGGATTCTTTTGGCCAGTTTTGAATATTTTGTTGATCTGCAAGTTTGTAATAACATTAAAGTGATACTTGAACACTCGTGCGTTGTTAAAAGTATAAAAAAAGTCAAGTAGTCGGTCTTACCTAGGCTTTAATCAGAAATTCATAGACATAATGTGTGGTATCTTTGCTGCCTATAAACAGCCGGAAATCGAGGCCTTCAAGGCCAAAGCTCTTCAATATTCCAAGAGAATCAGACACAGAGGTCCAGATTGGTCCGGTAACATCATCCAGAACCTGACCATCTTGTGCCACGAGAGATTGGCCATTGTCGGTTTGGACTCCGGTGCCCAACCAATTATCTCCCAAGACGGTAACTACACCTTGGCCGTCAACGGTGAGATCTACAACCACATCCAGTTGAGAGACGAGCTCAGCGACTACAAGTACAAGTCTTTGTCGGACTGTGAGCCTATCATTCCACTTTTCGAGAAATACGATGTCGATGCACCAAAGTACTTGGACGGTATGTTCGCTTGGGTGTTGTATGACAAGAAGAAGGACAGAATCGTTGCTGCCAGAGACCCTATTGGTATCACCACCTTGTACATGGGTAAGAGCTCCAAGTCTCCAGAAACCAGATACTTTGCTTCCGAGCTTAAGTGCTTAATCGACGAGTGTGACGAGGTTTTTGCTTTCCCTCCTGGCCACATCTACGACTCCAACACTGACGAAATCACCAGATACTTCACTCCAACATGGTGGGATGGATCTAAGATTCCACAGAAGAACGTCGATCTTAAAGAGGTCAGAGAGACCTTGGAATTGGCCGTCAGAAAGAGACTTATGGCTGAAGTTCCATACGGTGTCTTACTTTCCGGTGGTTTGGACTCTTCCTTAATCGCAGCCATTGCTTCCAGAGAAACCAAGAAGGCCGCTGCTTCTATTTCTCAACACAAAGAGGGTTTGGATGCCAACAAAGAATTGTCTGGTGTCGATGAGAAGGGTTCTTTACACTCTTCTGGTTTCGCTTCATTGCATTCTTTCGCCATTGGTTTGCCAGGTGCTCCAGATTTGATTGCCGCAGAAAAGGTCGCCCACTTCATTGGTACTATCCACCACTCGCACACTTTCACCATTGAGGAGGGTCTCGATGCCCTTGACGATGTTATCTACCACTTAGAAACTTACGATGTCACCACCATTAGAGCTTCTACCCCAATGTACTTACTTTCCAGAAAGATCAAGGCTCAAGGTGTGAAGATGGTGTTGTCTGGTGAAGGTTCCGATGAGATCTTTGGTGGATACTTGTACTTCGCTAACGCTCCAAGCGCTGCTGATTTCCACTCTGAATGTGTCCAAAGAGTCAAGGACTTGCACTACGCCGATTGTTTGAGAGCCAACAAGTCTACCATGGCTTGGGGTTTGGAAGCCAGAGTTCCATTCTTGGACAAGGAGTTCTTGGAGGTTTGCATGAACATTAACCCAGAGGACAAGTTGATAAAACAAAAGGAAGGAAAGATCGAGAAGTACATTCTTAGAAAGGCATTCGACACATCTGATGACCCAACTGCTGAACCATACTTGCCACAAGAGATCTTGTGGAGACAAAAGGAGCAATTCTCCGACGGTGTCGGTTACTCCTGGATCGATGGTTTGAAGGAACACGCTGAAAAGGCTGTTTCTGATGAAGAATTTGCTAATCCAAAGGCTGAATGGGGTGACGATATTCCAACCACCAAGGAAGCCTACTGGTACAGATGCAAGTTCGACCGTATGTTCAAGAACTCTAAGACTGCCGCCACTACTGTCATGAGATGGATTCCAAAGGCTGAGTGGGGTTGTCATGAAGATCCTTCTGGTAGATACGCTGCTACCCACGACCACAAGGTAGACTCTGAGTAGAGGAGTGACATTGTTTATAGATTCTACATAAATTAACAAAACGAAAAATAGGTCATGACGACGACAAGAAGGTGTTCAATTACATTAATAAATATAATTATTTAAAGCCTTTTTCATTGTATTCTGTTTCAATTGTATTTTAATGGGTGCAAAAAAAGAGTATACCGACAGCAAGATGCGAAATGGCTGCAAAATTTCTGTATGGAAACATAGGATTGACGACAAATACCAGCAAGCTGGTTATGAAGAACAGACGTCACTTCATTTATAGACGACTGTCTACATTACAACAGATATACTCCTTGTTAACTTTTTATTATAGACGCAAAGAATTTTATTATTTACCTTGACCATTGCGGTCCGTGTCTTCACTAGACGATAATACTACCCCTAAAAGTCCTTCAAGAATTGCTTGACCTCCTCACTGTCTCTCTTGAACCAGTTGGTGTTGATCTTGATGTTGTCCAAAGACTGTTTGTAAGATCTCTCAAATCCATGAACATCCTTACCATTGAAGAATTCCTCAATCTTATTGTATGTCTCTTGGGATTGGTAGTTACCAAAAGTCAACTTGATGAATCTGTCCAAAACAACCATGTTGGTGGACATCAACTTGTACAATTCAGCGTAATTGTCCAAGAAAAATTGGAGGAACTTTTCCTTGGTGTGGAAATTCTTGGATAAGGAGACACCTAAGAAATGAGAGTCCATAGTAGGAATCACTTCTGGGTTTGTCAAGAGGCTGATAAGTTTAGTGGCAATTTGCTCGTTATTAACGTGACCCAATGCACCTAATGCAAGCTCCCTAGAGTCCAAGGATGTTGGATTCGTGACTTCCTTCAAGATGGCATCGAATTGAGCTTCGGTGAAGTCAGGGGAAGAGGCAATAGTGCCGAAAACAAAGGATTTGAGTGATGGGTGAATAGCAGTACCTTGCAACCATTTGTTGAATAAATCAGTAGCGTATTGGGTCACTTCTGGAATGGAAAGCAAACCAGCATGGCCCAAGATTTCTGATCTGAGTTTAACTTTCAAGAAATCTGTGGTGTCAATGCTTGCAGCATCCTTCTTTAACTCATCAATTAATTCTACGGCCCTCTTCTCGTAAACTGACTTCAAAAATCCGTTTAAGTTAGCGGCGTCGTCTGATTCCTCGAATGTGATAGCAAACTGGTCCAAACGTTTACCTAACTCCCACCATACAACATAGTCATCGCCTAATTGAGGTCCGATCGATTGGATTAACTTTAAGAGAGTCACGGTCGAGTTGTTACCAGAAATGGCGATGGCTGCAGTGTCAGCAATCAAACCAACCTTGTCTCTAGCAGACATCCTGTTAAAGTGTGGAAGGATGTTGGTTTCTAATACTTTAGCCGAGTAGTTGACTCTGTAAACACCAGAAGTGTCCTTGTTTAACTTGAAGAAATCCTTTTCCAATGGAAAGTTATCGATGATCAATGTCTCAGACTCGAAGGAGTCGACAGAGATTTCACGTAAAGATGTCGAGTCGGTTGTGATGTTGAGTGGAATCCACCAGTTTGTCACATTCTCTTCCTCTGTAAGATCTCCAGAGTTCAAGAATCTGGATTGGTTAAGAACCAAGCTCTTGGATGTTTCCTCGATGTCTACGTTAACAACAGGGAAACCAACTTTCTTGATCCACGATTCCATCAACTGGTCAATAGGCTTACCACTGACCTCACCAATAGCAGTCCAGAGATCGTGAGAAGTTGCATTACCAAACTTGTTACGGTTCAAGTAGCTGGCTACACCCTTGAGAAAGACATCCTTACCCAAGTAATTCGAGATCATGAGAATGGTGGAAGCTCCCTTAAGGTAGGAAATGGCATCAAAGACTTGGTCGATATCCAAGGCATCGATAACTGGAACTTCAATAGGATGAGAGTTACGCAAGCCGTCCAAGTTAAGAGCCTGTTGTAAAGACTCAGAGACAAAGCCAGAAAAGATATCCCATTCTGGGAATAAGAAGTCAACGGCTGCAAAGCCGACCCAGGTAGCAAATCCTTCGTTAAGCCATAACTCATCCCACCATTTCATAGTGACCAAGTTACCAAACCATTGATGTGCCAACTCGTGAGCCACGACGTAAGCAACCTTCTGCTTGTAAGATGGATCAGACTTGGTCTCAGAGTAGAGCAAAGCGGTCGATCTGTAAGTGATCAAACCCCAGTTTTCCATGGCATTGTGCGAGAAGGAGTGAACTGCAATCAAGTCCAATTTTGGCAATGGATATTGAATCTCGAAGATCTTGGAGAAGTAGTCTACGATCTTAGGAGTGATTTCAGAAGCCAATTTTGCTTCTTCCAAGTAACCCTTTGTGGTATAGATACGAACTGGCAAAGGCTTGCCATCTTGGTATTTGTCCTCGGTGAACGATTCGATGTACTCGAACTCACCACAAGCCCAAGCTAACAAGTACGTAGACATAATAGGAGTTTCTTGAAATTGGACGATCTTGAGGCTGGCATCTTGGGCACTAGTAGTTGTGGTTTCTACAGGGGTATTACCCAAAGCAGTCCAGTTTTCTGGAACGGCTATGTTCACTTTGAAAGTAGCCTTCAACGAAGGCTCGTCCAAACATGGGAAAGCTCTTCTGGCATCAGTAGCTTCGAATTGAGAAGACAACATGAACTTCTCCTCACCGTTCTCGGTATAAGCCGACTTGTAGAAACCAGCCATGTTAGTCTGAATGATAGCATCGTAGTCGAGAGTTACGACCAACTTGGATCCCGATGAAGACTTGAGGGTCTGATCGAATTTGACGATGAAGAACTCCTTTTCCTTGAACTCAGCGACTTCTGAGATATCAACAGAGCTGGTTTCTCCGTCCTTGGAGACCAACTTGACCGTGATTCCTTCTTTTGAGACAGTCAAGTCACGGTAGTTCAAGTGCAACTCGGCGGTGTCTTCGACGATCTGCAAATCAATGACAACCTTACCCTTGAAGGTTTCTTTGGTGACATCGATGTCCGACACCGAGAGGTCGTAGTGGACAGGCTTCAATTGCGTAGGCAAGGCCTCGTAGTATGGCTTAGAAGGCGATTCCAACGTAGTAGCACACATTTCGGATGATTTCGTTGTTTTTTATTGCTATGAAATACGACTCGATCCGTAGTGACAAATTTATCTGACGATGATTTCTGGACGAACGATGTTAACGTATATCTTTAGGTAACTGGTACGAATGACGGTCTGGCGGTTTGAAAGTCTCAGAACTCGTTCTATGCGTCAATTGAACTGTTATACTTGAATATTTCAACTCTTTTCTTCGCTTCTGGGCTGAATCTTGATTCTCTTTGCTAGATACTTCAAAGCCCAATTGTTCAACGGTCAGTAACGATAAACTCTACAAGTAACAAACTAAACCCGAGCCGAAATCTCTAGATCTTCACACAAGCAGTTCTTCTTCTGCCAGATGACCAATGTCGACTAGTACTACCGGATTTCAGTGGTTCTGACGGTCAACAGTAAAAATTTTCCCACAAGAAGAAACATCGAACAACTCTAAAAGTGCATTGGCCAAAGGAATTCAGAAGTCGTTGAGCGCGCGCTACCATACGACGAGATTACTGCGAAAGTGTGGTGTGGCTACTTGGAGTGAATGGCACGGCGTTGTAGAGAGGAGAGTGGGGGAGAGATGGCGGTGGTGAAGGAGACGTAGGAAGCGAGGTGGAAGTCGGTCCATGTGGATGGGTCGAGAGAAAGAAAAAGGAGGTATTTAGTAAGAAAACGGGAATAATGATGGTAGTTGTAGTGGTGAACAGGGCCCAATACGGGTACTGTTGTTGGCGGTGAAGGTGTCGCTCGGAGAAGTGTGCGAGAAAGCCGAAGATCAGCGGCGAGACGCAAAAAAAATTGGACGGCTGATGAAGGTGGAGATGCAATGCAATTGGGAATGTAAATGGGAGGAGGGTGGCCCGAAGGGAAGCTTTCTTGAACATCGTTACGGCCATATCGAACTCCAACGTGAAATCGACTCGAATTTGTGAATAGGACTAGTTCAGTATGCTCAATTGGTAGCGCCGTATCAGAAATGGTTCTATACCCATGCTTAGTTGTCTTCGTTCTACGTTCGATGTGGGGCTTAAGAAGTGCCCCATTGTTGATATGACGTGCCAAGAAAGAAGTATGGCGACTCTGCAAACGTTTCTCGTGAAGTTAGTCCTTATATTTTGCAACCAAATACGCTAAATATGGTGAACCGCTCTTGCAAAATTGGGAAATCAGCATGATAGATTTGTACTTTCTTCTACAGGTGTGTTATATCCCAGTAAGTAGAAATAATCCAATTTCCTAGACGACTCAGCAATTTTCTTTACTATCAATTGTTATCTCCTTGCCAACTTAGAGATACAACTACGGCCATAATGACTCCCATAATTCAACTACATAAAGGTGCATGCCGAGAATAAATACAATGCTAGTTTAAGTAGGAGATAACAGGCTTTTACTACAGTGCTAAGAAAACCACTTCGTAAATGGAGGTCAAATTCCCCTCTATTCTAGACAAGTATTCAAGGTGATTTTTAGCTACAATGAAGTTTTAGCGGTGGCTTTTCCAACCCAAGCCATTGAATTGGATGCTCCCCATAACTAGAGAATAAAAATGAAATGCAATGTTATCAACACTATCAACATATTAATTGCCAAACAAATTAACCTCTAATTAACACCATTTCCGTTTGGGGAAAACCGAATTTTCTGAATTTTGTCCGCCGCCTCCCACACCACCTCCCTGCACCTCTAAGAACAATAATCCCGTTTACCTATGATCCTATTGTTAGCTCTCCTTCAGGTTCTTCTCCACAGCACCGGCCCAACTCGAATAGCTAACCGACGCTCCTGCACACCATCATATACGCTATATTTAGCCGTGTGTTATATCCAGGAGTTTCATTAGCCCCAATTGATAACCGTCATTCCGCTGGAGGAGTTTGATAAACGAAGATCTCAGTGCCTCATGATGCCAGTATACTGAACGGCTCCACGGTGTCCTATTCGTTATGTTACTCGAAGGGTCATTCAAGCCTTTTTGCTAGCCAGCCCTTCTTCGCAGCTTCCTTACCCAAGCCCTGACCTCTCCCCATCCATTAGCTTGTCCATTCGTCCTCTCCAAACAGCCAACCTTCACAGAGTTTCACCACAATGCACTCCTCCCAAGCGAGCCTCGGCCGACTAGAAAATACCCGTCTAACTAGGGCTATCTAATGACTTTCTCCTATAGCCTACCCTCCACCTCACGTGACCATCACAGCCGACCCCCTTATTAGCCTCACCGCACGACCCTCTATATCTATGCTATTCTTATAGTGGCTGTAAAAGTAATCAGTTCTTCTTCTCTTTCTCTTTCCATACAGCCAACAACTGCAAAGAACCCCAATTGAAGTCGTAGAAAAGTGCCCAATGGTTCTCTGGGCGTACACCAAACTTGCCGCTTTGGCAGCAGTCGCCGCCGTGGCCAGCGCCGGAGCTAATCCGTTTCCTCCTACCATTGCTAAGTATACGGAATCAGGAGCAGTCTGCTCTTTCCTAAAGGCTTCGCCAAAGGACCAGGCGTCGATCAGCTTGTTCATCGACAACTTCGAGAACGTCGGAGACAAGAAATTGAAGGAATTAAAGTTCCCGGTGCTCATTCTTAAGTACACCGATATCGCTAACTTCACCAACCTCCTTCCAATGGAGGTTTACAACGAGATGTACTCGGCGGCAGACGTGGGGAAACTCCAGGCGTACGACGGGTTGGTGAATTTCGAAACCAACAAATTCGAGCTCCTGTTGTACAAGGACTACAAGGAAATCGATAATAGCGTCATTTTCAACGATTACATTGCCCTCGATACGGCCGACTCCAAAGACACCTCTCATGTCGATATCGATTTCAAGGTCGACAGATCGGGACTTTATTGTGTCTACATAGCTCCCCCAACAACCGTGGGATTAGTTGAACTTACAGTTCCAGTCACCTTCAAGAACCCGTATGGAAATCTTCCATACGTTGTTTATGTTCAATACACTCAGCAGAAATGGTTGGTTCTTATAGGATTGGCCATTTTCGGATATTTGTTCAACTACATCTTGCGTTTCAAGGTTGGCGATGACTTCAGCAATTTGAATTCTGTTTCATTGATCTCGCGGACCATCATTTTCTATGTTCTTTTGCCTTTTATCATCCTCTCAGCCTTATTTGGTATCGTAGGATTCTTCGAGAACAGATATGTTTCAAGCGGCTTCTGGGACACGATGTATGAAATCTTAATGCTGGCATTTAGCATTTTCCATATCGTGCTCAGCTTCTTTACCTGTTTATTTGCAATGGGGTACGGTGTCGTCTACTACCACCGTGGTAACTCCAGGAACTACAGAATGATTCCTAAGCGTTTATTCTTGAAAGCACAGATCTTGTTGTATATTAACATTGCTGCATTTCTCTTATTAAGATTATTGGCGCTTGTCGGCACTAAGAAGGTCAGCACTATGGACTTTGCATCCGCAGGGAATGGAATGCCGGAGCTCAAATCTGACAGTAAAATGGTTGCAATTTTCTTCGCAGTTGTTGCGTCCATTGACGGTATCATGCCAGCAATCTGGTTCATAGTGTCGTTAGTTTATTACTTTAAGACAAAGAAGGTTATTAGCACCTTCCCACCGAATACCGACACAGAATCAGCTGGATCTAACAGGAACGAGAAGACGTTGACGGCTTTTAGGCGTTCTATTCTTGTCATTTTCGTATTGCCTATTGCTACGATGTTTGTTATTTTACCTTTATACATTCACAGAGTCTACAAAATGATGCAGGGGAGCACTCCAATAGCAGACATACCAAAGGACAGACAAACGCTTGAGATGATGGTCTTACAGGTGCATATTGCTGAAAGTATTTGGCTTGACACGAAAAACTGGTTGTTGTTATTGTGGGCCGGGTACTCAAACTACTTTATCTTGGTCATTCTCATTTACTTTATCTGGACTAAGGAAAACAATGGATTAATTGTGGATCCAAACGCCAATGATCCTATTGAGTACGCTGATGTAGCGCAGTACGTGATCAGCGATGACGAGGGAGAGGCCACAGATGATAGTCCTAGATAAGTGACAGGGTCTTTTAGAGCAATGTGAGAGAAGGATACTCTCATGTAGATGCTACAATCGGATAACAATAGCGCGTAGCAGTTTACCTGTTTGAACTTAAGGGTGGTGATCGTTAAACCAGTCGAGTTTTGTATTATTGAATTTTATGAGGGCCAATTGCTTGCGAATAGGATAATTAGAGCCATACGTTCCATTACACATGATGATACCAAATATTAATTCTTGTAGCAATTAAGATAGGTGGATTATACCAAGACTTCACGACATAAATACTACGTTTCAAGCAGTCTTAGATAGTCGTATATTGGATATCCGCACGCAGATAACTATTTTTAATAAGTCCTATTTCTATATAGTTCGTGGTCAATGTTCTACAATCTAACTAATGCTTGAATCGGATACTTATTAGCAGGATAATCTGACTCCACAAATGATGGTTTTCTCCCTCTTCTAGTAGTACCCTCAGCTTGCCTATTGACCATTGGACTATTGTACAATTCATAGTATACACTGTAAGCTAGTGGAATTTTTCAAGTGTTATTCTCTACAAACTTCGCTCAATTTCTACGTTTGTCGCCTCTTGGCTTGAACCCCTTTCTGTTATTGTTTTTTCTCTTTCCGTTGAATCTCTTCTTGAAGCCATTGCCCAAGCTTCTGTCAACGAGACCGATTTCTCTGGCCAAAGCAGTTCCAGCCTCAACGCCGAACTTCTCTACACGGATCAAGTCCTTTTTGGCGGCTTCGGCGCCGGCTTCATCTCCGAACTTTTGGGCTCTCAGTATCTTCTTGGTCAAGAGTTCGACGGCCAATTGCTTTCTCTCTTCGGCGGTCAACACCTTTGGAGGTTCTTCTTCCTTCTCAGCAGGTTCAGCGTCGGCCAAAACGGCATCTTCTTGTGGTTTCACTTCTTCTGGAGCAGCTTCTTCGGGAGCAGCTGTCTCGGTGGTCTCGGCGACTGCTGGAGCCGATTCCTCGGTGGCAGGAGCGGCTTCAACTGGTTGTTCTGCGGCGACTTCAGAAGAAGAGTCGTTCTCAGCCAAGCGGGCAACCAAATCGGCCTTCTTTCCGTCGGTAGATAAGCCTCTTCCTTTCAACAACTCCTTCAACTGAGGAACTGTGTTGGAATTGTAGTCGGTCATGGTATCTGTGGGTGGTGTGTTGGGGTAAATAGGTGTGAGAACGCTTTGAAAACACGATACTTGGAGCTAATGAAAGTCTGTTGAAATTGTTGATTTTTCATAACGGGAACTGTATGTGCTGGAGATTACTGGAGTTTTGGGGGCATGCGTAAATATGGGTCTGAAAAATCGAGACGTGTACTAGGGCGTGGTGGATGCGGAGGAGGAGGCAAGCGTAATGTCAGGGGAGAAGAGGTGGGTTGAGAGGACAATTGGACACCCCTAAAGATGCCGATAATTGATGGGAAATACACAGATTGAATAGCGTTGGTTGGTTGTTGTCTAATAAAGATTTCTTAGCGATGTCTCTTCATTGTAATGTATTGGATATAACTTCGCACTATGATACGGGGTATCTCTGTGACAGCAAAGGCCACATAATGGCATTGGCGCCCCGATGACTA